>JACBAH010007629.1:0-43779 GCA_014282315.1 Neospermospora avenae
CATACATCATCATGAGTACTCTGACTTTATGAGTCCATTTAATTGTATTTATAATATATATAGAATTATGACTGAGTCACAACGCATATTCCCGAAAGATTCTGATCTGCAGGTCGTAAAAGCTACAAGCATTCACATTATCACAGCGTTAGAATGCACAGATTTCGTTCACGCGTCGACGAATTGCCACTTCGACAGGGTGGGCGTCTTCCTACCAGGCGTCAAAGAAGAAAACCCCCCAATTTCTACGCCCCATCCGAGCTCAGCCAAGTGCTGCAACAATATTGATCTTCTGATCGACACGCGCCCCACAGCTCCACAATTCCAAGTTAACCGAGCGAAGTAAACAAATCCTAATAGCCGGTCCAACTCCAAAAAGCTCGGAACCCGCTTATTTCGAGCCCCGAGCTCACAGGAAGGGAACTGGCGATTATGCCAGAACCAAGCCATTCCAGGTTATCGGAGCGATGAGTGTGACCGTGGAAACACCAGGATCAAAAGACATAGTTTGGTACGCGAAATGGATGCTTTATATTTTTCTCTGTAGCAAAATCCAAAAAACTACTTTATCTTACCGAAACCATTCATATCTTGTCATTCTAGCAACACCCGTACTGGTTGTTCCAACAGCTTACGACAGAAGGATCGTGGTGCACTTGATTGGAAATCCTAAATATCTAGAAGACGGTATCTGTACATCGCAATCATTGCTTGTAACAGCTCCTAAATCTCAGTCAGTCGAGGCTGGAACCTGAATTTTATATGTGAAAAACCTTGAGCATATATTGTGATCTTTCTCTTTGTTAACTTGGAAAGGTTCACCTCAAATAGGGTTGATGATTTGCAAGGAATCTTTGTTCATTGCAGAGAGTTCTTACAATTTTAGTATGATATTACAACGAAGAGAAGACACATGATACTGATAGAGCAGGAAGTCACACAACATGAGTCCGCTAGTTTTAAGATGACTGATCGCTTCCGTATTCATCTTCATCACCGTCATGAATACGATTTTTAGGGTTCGTGTTGAGTGCGTGCAAAAGTGCGAGGTATCTGAGTAGAGTGTGGCTTCTCCAGTATAAGCATCCCGTAGCCGTGCACTATCTAAATCTACGCAGCGACCTACAAGAGAAAGTAGGGAGACAAGATGCTGGCTGTCTATTTTTCGAGTACTTTATATCCCCTAGTGTTGAGATGTCTAAATTTGTTCCAGGCGGCGAACATCGTAATTTGAAGAATGGAGACGATATCCTTCCCCTGTCGGATGTTTGCTGTCGTAAATGGTACCGCTGTCATTTCTTGATATGCACCACTGTTTTGTCCAAAACTGTAGTCTTCGATGGGGTAAGGCAAAAAGTCACTCCCAGCTCTGTGAACCTCAGCAAGCCTGTAGCTGTCGCATTCGTAAAGGAGGATTAGGGGCTGATCCTGACCTTTAATCTTTGTTTAGTAGACCGGACGGATCTAAAATGGCAGAGTTCGTGTTTTGATGCACTTACATAATGCATGATTTAATCAAGAAATATTGTATACACTAAGCAATAAGGTCTAAAGATACCTACCACATAGTAGTGATGATCTTGAGTTTCTCAATTCATGGACCGTGCCGTGGATCGTGTATATAGACCCTAATCAGTCTCCTAACAGCAGCAATTATCAGCGAATAAACCCTTGCCTGGTCTATCATGTTCCTCTCGATACGAGTTTGATGGACCATCTTGACCTATCTTAATCTCGAGCTAGACACGGCATTTGAAGTTCAATAGTATTAAGACAAGGGACTGAAAATTTCACCAACGATGTCTGAAAAGATATGTGAAACAAGATCATGCGAATACAAGGCTTTTTGTTGTCAATCTCGTTTGTGCTATGGACAGGAAACTTCTTATCACTACTTTCCAAATCAGCAGAGGAAAAAACACGTAGAACAGTATTTGTGAAGCTTCCTCTTTTATCATCTCCAGAGAAATCCCGGGTAGATTTTGACGCTTGTGGGCATGGTGGCTTTCTGGCCTTTGCGATGAAACCGTGCTGTAGCGTTATCCTCGGCTTAAAGTTCTGGTGAAAGGTTTATTATATACCTAGAAAAGAGACTGGGGGAAGTGATCGTCTCTTAATCTTGCCTTTGACTCTTCAAAGCTTAAGTTGGCTTGAAGTGGACAGAGCTACCTAGTTCCCATATACTTGAAAGGTAAAAGATAATTGCCAGAATTGGAAGGTGCGAGGGGGACGAGGTGCGAGTAACTGTTTTGCTACTTTGTAAGACTAAGAACCCTTAGCCAGTGGCATTACCTCACCAAAAACCTTATCATGACTCAGATTGTGCGTACGCCAGTTGTAAACTTTCAGTACTAAACTTTGGCTCAGGTTCACGGAAACAGAAGGGTATTTGTGATGTCATCCATATAGACACATAAATCATCCAGAAGATCAGACATCAATAGAAACCGACTCTGCAGGTGGATATGAGAGAGGAATTGATAATTAATCCTTTTGCGACATCATCGGAGGAACCATGGGTGCCAAAGGTCAGGGACTTTTCGACCTCCCATTTAGCGCAGCTGATTTATGAGTGTGTTGATTGGTTCTAATTATTATACCCGTGGATGTGCTTTCAGCTTCTTCCTATGGGGAATTGTTTCTTTAAGCCTCGATACTTGGCGCACGACCTATCTGTTCATCAGATTTTCACCCTTCCCAAGTCCTTAGTGTCTTGGTAGCCTAAATCCACTCGTTCATGGGATTGACCAAATTCATCCACCTCTCTGTCTCTCCAGCAGTATGAGAAACGTATGCCTGGGTACATATTTGGACTCTGGGCTTTCAGTCTTTTGCATTTCCTTATATATCAAGGACTGACTTGCCATATCCTCACTTCATCACAGAATAAGGGGCGATGTCGTGAAATAAGGCAATTACTTCTACAGTAGCCATCTCACGGATTGTAAGTGAGCGGCTAATACATGACAAAAATTTGGAAATACACTTATTAACACGTTTTTGCAAAACTCAGGATATATGTCATGGCTCGTGAAATTTTCTGCATTCGTATTTTCGGTTTCCTGCGAATAGGAAGCATTAACTACCCTAGGTGATGATGAAGCTTTCCTACTGCTCTGGCAGGCATAGACCTCAAGCAAGTTGACACAGAGACGAAGAACCTCGGATGTCAGCTATCACACACTTTTCATATTCCCTCCATCGATATTGCGCCAAGGTCAATCAATCTTCGTCCCAGATGGCCTGTACGACCTCGCTCAGATGTGCTTTCCCCGCGTAAATCGAATCTCGGCTTCCTTGAGGATATCCTGTAGGGTATTCGCGGGCTGAAGGGCGACCCGAGAAAACGTCTTGACGTGCTGAAAGTAGATGGCAAGCTCATCCATTGTCTTGAAGTGGCTATTTTCGAAGCATTCTCGAAGAGACTTGCCATGTTGCCACTCATACGTGAACTCGTCTTCCTCGAAGTCTGTCACTCGTGCTTCGCTACGGAATAACAAGCCTTTCTCCCAGTCCACACATTTGAGGTTTTCCAACTCCGGAAATTCGATAAAGGGGCGATACAAAACGCCTTGGGAACCAGAGTACTCGTACACGACATTCTTGATGAATGTGTTTTGACTGGAGCGAAGCAAAGTGAGGCCGCAAGAGCCAAACTTCTCTGAACAGTCTCCAGTGCCACGACATGCCTCACAGCTTGTGTAAAGATAATCGTTGTCACGGTCGAAATATATTGGGTTCTTCCCATATAATTTCTCCCTGTAGCTTTGGAGCGCTTGTGTCTGCATGAAGGAGGGCGAATACCACTTTCGGGCAACTTGTCGAGACTCCCCACAGACGTGAAGGAGGTTGGGAATAGTAGCTCCGGAATACAGGCGCTGTGGCCAGTCGTCACGCTTGCTGTATTTTGAAAGGGACAATTTGATGACTCGAGCTTCAGGACGAGCAAGATTCCAAATTATCAACCTCAATTCAGTTGGGAGAGACGAGAAGCAGGCAGGCAACTTCTTAGCCTTGCCTTCCATGGATTCTGTTCTTGACGCGGATTTGTTTCTGCTGAGAGTCAGCGGATTGAACGTTTTATGGAAAAAGGATGGCATTCTGATTTACCTGGTTGCAACTTCCAAGCTCTTCATGAATATTGTGGTCTGAACGTGGAAATTGAGTTCCAAACAATCAGTGGATCGCAGAATCGTGCGGCTTCTTCTGTTATGTATCGTTAGTCAAGTATTTAAGCCAAAGGATAAGAATTCTAACCTTCTAGACGCTCGAACGGGAATTTTAATATCTGTCTTGAAGGGTGACATTCCTTCATGTCCTTGGTGTAAGCTTGATACATCTTGTGGTAAATTGCGCGGTTCATTCATGGTCCGATAAAGCTTCGTGCATTGGCTAGTGGTGCGTGTCATGAGTTGATCTTCCGCCGACTTCTTGTTCGCAGTAATTGCCATGTCCGAGTCCGTAGTGTGGAGGGTCGGTTCAGGAGCAGCTTCTAGGGCATCAGGCCCGTTGATAAAACCCTCGATCGCAGCACAGAGAACCGTAGTGACATGCTGCTCGCCAGCTGAAAACTTCGCAATCTGGCCACTGATAGCAGAAGTCGCCATTGTAGACCCATTTGACTTGGGAATCGTCGACACAAGCTTGATTGAAGTTACGTCCGGGGCCTCCAGCTTGGTTAAGGAAGTGAGTGTGTTTGTAGACGTGGAGCCTTGGCTGCTGGGATCTTGGGGGCTTGTAGCGCCAACTGTGAAGACAGAGGGGATAGCTATCGGTGCAACGTCTTCACGGGATCTGAGTTTTTCGATTCTTGCCATTGTTTCGCGACTTAGCTTTCTGATGTTGGGTTCTCCATTAGTCTTTGCTGCTAAAAAACTCCTCCTGGCGAGTTACATAGTTGGAGTGAGACCGTAGAGACGTGATCTCGGCTTCCTCTTAGACCCACGGCCTCGAGGAACTACCTCAACGCTCTCATTGTAGGCAAAGAGAATCTCCTTGGCTTGAGACAAGGTCGTGACATTAGCTCTGTCAGCCCCAGATAACCTTGGCTCGGGTTGAATAGAGAGTTTGGGGAGCAAAAACACAAGTTCCTGCCCTTGTGTCTTTGTGATAGTTCCACTGCTACTTCGTCAGTCCAAATATCACCTAATCGCGGATAAAAGCGACTTTGTTCGTGCGCCGGAATGGTTCGCTCACCTAGAATTTATCTTGATGTCATCTTTGATTTGCGCCGTTTCGAAATTCGTCTTTGAAAGTTGTTGCAACTCAGACATTGCGCATGAAGAAGATGTACTTGAACATATGAGTACAGGTACGTTGGGCAGGTGCATGTCAAGAGAACTCACCTCGAGATCTGACCCGCGCACGCTGCCTCACAAGAGGAGATCGAGATTGAACGTGCAACAGCGCAGGTCGGCCTTTCGTCGAAGAGATCAGCAGTTTCCGGCTTCGAGATCGTCATCTTCGAGGGCCTTATATCTAGTGGAGGAACTTTCGAGAACAGCGAGGCTACACCGGGCCATTCCTTCCACACTGTGAAAGGGTTCGCAATCGCCATGTTCGGTGAAGGTTTGTATTTCGAGATTATTATTTCTGGTTTTTTCTGAGACAAGGAAGCTTTAGAAGCAGATTGTTTTAGGGGGGGCGGTGGGAAGCGAGATGTTGACTTGAGCAGAACACGAGATGGTAACCGACACTAGCGCGCTGTTGCGACATTAAATTTCAAAGGTGAAGTATCACAGCGAGTACCTTGAAAAAATGCTGGCGAGTGATCATATCAATCAGGGGTGTTTCCTTCAATCATCGCGATTGACAACAGCAAATGGTATCGTGGACTTGCAATTCCATAAACGACTTTCTTTGGACAGATCTGCATCTCTGACTTTCAGCTTAGAACACCGAGCTAAAGCTTGTGTGACAATATGAGCAAAATAATTATGCCCACGAAGGTGTAATAGCAAGATGCAGGTAGCAATTATGACTGCAGATTATTCACCTCTGGTCTCCTTGCAATGACATTCAAGCCCCCAGGTCTTGAACATACTTTACTTGAACGAGTCTTTCAAACTTCCAGGCACTTCTAACTCCATACTACTGTTGGCCTCGTCTTGCCAGGACTGCCGCAAGCTTCTCGCACCCTGCCATTCGGAATGGGTCGTGACCTCCTTGAGATGTAAGATCTTAACTTCCCAGGTGGCTTACTAGAGCGCGCATCAACCAGAAGCAATTTTCCAATCCCTCTGCTGTTAAGTTAGCAAGAGATCCAAAAGAATGGGTTCTTTTCTGAGGTGACTTAGAAAACGGCCCTCCCAGTGCCACTGCGAGCGAGCTGGAGTCCCATAGATCGTTTACAAATGAGAGGGCAAATTCCAGCCGAAATGCAGGTGGGTTTTCCAGAGCAGTTCAAGTAGATGTAGTCGAGCTTATGAACGAATGACTGCTCTCGAAGGCTCAGATAAAGTTGGAAGTATTGATCCAGTGCGACTTTGCGTGATCCAACACAAGCATGGATCAGGAAGGAGGATCAGCGCCAGCATAGATTTGGTCCCCGATCTCACAACGGCGGACCCCAATAACACGTAGAACAGGATCTGCGAGGCTCCAAATCATAACTTGAAGTTCGTGTGGGAGTCGTTTGCAGTCATGGAAGCGTTTATATTATAAGCCAGGCTCAAAGCTTTGTTGACTGTGACACTTTCTACCCCTCAGCGATGTACGACAGGGCAATTAGAGATGTTGCGTACGCTTGGGTATCGGTAGCTGTGGCTAAGTACTCAGACTCGTTCTTGGAGTTTGGTAAAGGCTGTGGTAGATGGTGAATTGCTTTGGCGTTTGATGTCATCTTCGAGCTAATAGTCCTGTCGCGAAAGATCAGTATTTGTTCTGGAAGACCGAAACGTTGAACTTACACGCGAATCATCACAGAGCCTGAATTGACTTCATTCTTCAAAGTCGTTCCTTTCGTACCCTCGCTCGTAGTAAAGCTTTCCACCTGTACTATGCCCGAGGGAGCCGACTTCGTCGACTTATTGGGTAAGTGACGCACATGAGCCTGGCGCTCACCGTTCTGACTTTTAACATCATTATTCAGTACCACCAGCTCTGCTTTCAATGCCCTGATCTCGCTCTTCAGATCCAAATGATATCTCAAGCGTCGACGTCCTACGCTCAAGCGAAACATTGCTTCCTCCAGTCGAGGAGAATCGGGATTTAAGGCCCGGAGTTCCAGTGTTCGAGCTTTCTCTGGAACATGGCGTCAGCATCGAAGACAGTTTGAAAAGGAGAGAAGGACTTGCCTCTCTGTCGTCGCAGGCACACGTTCAACAGGGCCAGATCTCAAGAATTGAATTTCGCCTTCATCACTATGCATTTCGTAAATCGAGGAACGGTGAGCGCGAGAGCTTGTGCTCGAAGAAGCTCCAGATATAGGAGTTTTAGGCCGGCTCTTAGTCTTCGAACACCTCAGCAGGTGTTGTCTCTCCTTGGATGGGCATCTTGGCAGGTGTAACGGTAAGCGCTTGACTTCCAGCACGCTGGTGTAGCGTCGATGAGGTTGGTTGGGTTGACTGGGAGAATGAAGGAGGTCAAGGAAGAGAAGAAGGAGACGAAAATGAGAGAAAAGATGGAAGAGAAGTTGAAGTGGTGCCTTGTGCTAGTGAAACTACGCGACGTCCTGGTTAGGATGAGGAAGGAACGATCCTACTCGGCTACCCAAGCCAGCCAGCGCCTCGTGGGGACTTCTTCAGATGCCCAGCCGTACAAGAGCTCCAACCCAAAAGGTCAATGATGCCGAAAGCTTCGATACATCAAGAGCTCTTTGTTGGTCTAGAAGAATGGCACATATACTCAGATACTCATTTCACCTCCTTCGCTCCCTTTCACGACCTCGATGTATCAGCTCGTCCTCGTCCTCGTCATCGTCCTCATCATCGTCCTCGATGTAGATCTTCTTCTTTCCTTTTGACGAATGCTTATCTCTTTCCTCCTTCCCAGATACTGCATATATCAGCACTTTCCTTTGGTCATATTGTGAATTCTGGTTTACCTTGCTTTTGTACAGGCAAAATAGGACCACTTTCTGCCTTCTGCGCGGCATCGTAAACTTCTGCCACCCAATCCCGTACTCGCTCCATACCTACAGTCTGCTTCGAACCTGACACTTCAGCAATCTTCTTTGATTCAAGTGGCGCGACAGTGGTCTTTTCTGGTGTCTTGCCTCCGACAGAGGACTGTTGGCCAGTACCCTTACCACCTGGAGCCACTTTCTTCTCAACAATACTGTCTTTCTTCTCAGTGCCAACATCAACCTTTTTGAGCGCCTCCTTCGCTTTCGCCGAACTCAAAGGCTCGTCTACAGCCCAGTACATCTCATCCTGACGAACTGCCAGCTGATAACCACCCCTCGAATCATGTAATTGGTACATGACCTCGTTCGCGAAAAGGACCTTGGAATCCTGGTACGCATACTCGAATTTCGTCGCTGCAGCAAATTGAGGCTTTGGATCTGGTGAGGCAATAGGTGCAGTTGGCTCAGTACATTCATACTCCCATTTTTCTGCTATCGTTAGGCAAAGTTCCACTTGTTGCCAGAGAGGACGTACTATCAGTTGATAGTCTGGCTCTGTACCATCGCCCTGGTCCATTATCCCAAGCCCATTCCGACCAAGGAGCCTCTTGTTTCACGGGCTGTTTTGCAGGTCCATCTGGTTCTTTTGGTGCAACAGCAAGGTCCGGCACTGGTGCTGGTGGTGCCAGTGCCGATACATGTGTACTCTTTGTGAAAGTCTCCGGATTTCTTTCTTCATCCACGGCCTCTTTCACCTTAGCATCTTTTTTAATGTTTCTCTTGCCATCATGGTGAGATTTGGCTTTTGTCCTTGATTTCGTTGACTTGTTCTTTGTCGACATTGCTACCAAAGCTCGATCTGTAAGCCTCGCCCAACTTCAATGTTGACACTTAAGCAAGTCTGGCAGCCCGGGCGAGGCAATAGATATAGTAGACAAATCCCAGCTCATGCATCTCCACTAATATACCAACCCACCCTCATGCATCAATCTCCTGCATATGTAGGAGCGAGCTTGATAATGGTGTTCACACAGCCCAAATCGCAGCTGCGTCGCCAATGCAGAACACGCTCACATCCATCTAATCCAATGGAGCCACATAATGAGGAAGCAGAGCTCCAGCGTGATACACGATCGTTCGAATGCCCAACCTGAAAACTCTGCCACGTAGCATTGCAATGCAGGTGAAGGCCAGTCACATGACTCAGCCTGATCTAACTTCCAGCCCAATCAAAGCAGCAGTGATCGTGAGATATCCGCAAGCTGGCGAGGTACAGTCAATTAAGGCGCCGCTGAACGGAAGGCTGATTTTACTTTGGGGGCACACGAGCCAAATGAGGTAGAGATGGTTGGGAGATCTCAGCTCACCGAAGTCTGGACCATTAAACTTATCTCGAGGATTGATCGCACACAATCAGCCATTGGACCGGATAAGGGAGGAATGTGATAGCTGATATGAGCTCGCTGAGGTATTTATGATGGGGAGAATATTTGAAAATGCTGCACAGCTACCGTTCAGGACGAAAACGCAGTCAGTCGGGCGTAAAAGCAGACGCAATGCAGGAATCAAAGTTCGATACGAAGCACTGCATCCGGGATCCTGCGAGATGCTCAGCGAAGCCGCTTTCTCCGCTCAAAAATATGATTCGAGGTGCAGATACAGGTTCAGGAACTACTCAGGGCATGAAATAACGCGGCATACATGAAGTAGAGAAAGCGCGGCAGTATGATCGACGAACAGAGAGAACAAAGGTTGCTTGCAATTATGGTATTGTTCGATGGGAGTAAGCCATAGACTGAATCGCAAATATTGGACAATAAGACAGATGATTCTCCCTGTCATAAGTGCCCTCCTAGAACTCTATGATAGCCTCAGTCAGCAGAAGACGGTCATTGATTATAGTACCTCGATAGCTCCCAGTGTACGTTTTTACTGCACACACAAATCGAGACGTGCAGGAGCACGACAATTACTCGGCTGCCACTCTTCAGAAAATGATAAAAGTAGAAAATGAAGATAGAAGAGCTTCTCACGAGTATTATAGGTATTATTGTCCCCAAGGATTTTTGCTTGGCTGCTTATCGAGTAGTGTTACATTACGAAAGGGGTCTTGAGACGAAGTTTGGCGTTCTCGCCTGTTACGTGTGCAAATATATACCGTGATGATAGGTACCTTAAAGGCAAATACAGGGTTAAATGAACCGTCTCCTGACTACTAGTCAATGGTTCCGAGATCGAATTATAACAGTAGTTTTAAATTGATAAAGGATAGGTCTCTAATAGTTCCTACCTAAGAAGGTTCTTATAGAGGAACAATTCGAGGGCAAGGAACGGTCCCGAATAGCAGGTATCGGGCAAGGATAGTACTCCTTTGATTAACCCCCCTTCGACCACCTTAGATACCTAGTATAGTAGATTTACTTACCTAGAGTATATTTTTGCTAAGACGATCGAATATCGACTTACTAAAATGATAACGTTAAAGTTAAGAGGCTACCTAGGTAGTATTGATACAAAATCTTAAGTTACCTATAGGTATTTTACATTTAGATACTCGATTAGTAAAGGACGTAGAGGCTCCTGCTTATGAAGTTTAACGGAATCGTTAGTATCCAGTCCTCTGACTATTTAAGATTACCTATACAATTCAGAGCCGGAACTGTCCTTTGACCATTCCCTTGGCATCCAAATAACCCTGCTCTTTCCTTTAAGGTAGGTACCTATCTTTCTTGTGGTGGAGCTACATACTCACGTGATACACTAGTGTGGGTTGCACCTTTTTTTTTCAAACGAGGTTTTAAGATACCGCACCTCCCTCCTCATTATAATTATTGTTCTACCAACAACACCTCTTCTCAACCACTCTGGAGAGATTTAAGAACCTGTAAGTATTCGTTGTTTCATATTGTGGGCTGAGTTTGGCGGTCTTAGGCTCCCATGCATGCAGTGATGACTCTTTTAATGTCTAGAAGAGTGACTCTGACTTTATGTCATTCTTTGATGTTGGCTATAATTCTCTTCGGAGATGACTACAACGGTATCTGAGCATAGCAATCAATCAATTGTGCTACGTGATCAAGCATTGGACGAGCTCATGCTAACGATCTGAACCTCAGAAACTCGACATGGTACTACCTTGACATAGTCTCTCCACTATGGCAGACACCGCACATATTACAACGACCGACAGAGCCGCAGCGCCTCATGTCACACCAGCTCCCCCGAGGCCTCGTGGGATCCCCAGATCTGAGCAATTGAACAGACTTTACGCTTTACCAGCTCCTCTTCGAACCTTCCCTCTGCCTACCTTCGTCCCTCACAATCCCCTTTCCCTCTTCCATATACTATACGTCTGGCTGTTTCAGACAATTAAGGCCGACGAGCCATCACACATTGAACCTCTGTACCAAGGTTGGTTTTCGCCGGAGACTCGTTCTGTTCATGTAACAGATCACCGGTCGATCCGAGGTCTTTGGGAACAAGGATTCTATGGTAAGGGGAATCTCAGCCGAAGTGAACCTAGTTGGCTTAGTCGAGAGAAGACTAGATTGGGGACCAAGACCAAGATTACCAGTGAAGAGGTCACGAGGAAGAGACGAGCTGATCGTCAGGTCACAAAATGGGAAAGAGCAAGGAAGGAGAGAGAAGCAATTGATCTGACTCTACAAGAGGAGGCTAAGGCGGAGCAGCCAGAGGAGACACAGGCAATCGCTATTGATGTGCTCCCTCCGAAGGCTCCTGCTGCGGCAAAGTCAGCTCCAGTCAAACAAGTACTGGTCGAGGAAGAAATATCTTCGGCCAGCACGAGTTCTGATTGGACAGCACCTGTAGGGCCCTCAGAACTTCTGGCAATGCCAAACTCGCTAGTGAATCTAGAGTCCCCGCCGGACTCAATCAAATGCTTCGCTGAGGAAGTTGATAAGAAGATTGTTCAAAGGTCGTATTCTCCACCGACCGGACCACAAGAACTCCTAGCTTTACCAAATTCCTTGGTAGACTTTGAGTCTTCGGCAGACACCTATGAATGCTTTGTGGAAGATTTCGATGAGAGATATGTCCAAAGATTTTATTCTCCACCTACTGGACCCTTAGAACTCCTAGCTCTACCAAATACAATCAAGTCCTTTGTACCAAATCCTTCCGCTCCCCTTGATCTTCAGAACACTTCAGACTTGGTACAGGCTACCGCCACTGTTCAGTCGCACCTTCCTGATCATCTCGAAGTTGCCCCGCCATCTCCAGAGCTTCGTGAGGAAGAGCCTCGAACACCGAAAGCCCTCGAAAATGGTCACCTCCACCTAGAGGACACCGAAGCCGTCGGTGGTTCAGAAACCAACGATGAGACTGCCGATGGCTCCGACCATTCAGAAAATACAACAGACACCAGCGACACCAGTATCCCATCGATCACGGTCCAAGGTTCTCCATCACTGCTCAACTTGAAACGCAGAAAGAGCGTTCGATTCTCACCTACAGTCGAGAAAACCACATTCATCCAGAATGAGCCCCCAAGTCCAGAAAAAGCGACCTCCTCAAGCACCACCACAATCGAAGAAGCGCCACAAGTTATCAAAAACCAAGAACACGTTCAACTCGCCCTCGAAGAAGCATTCTTCCTCTCCTACGCGCTCGGCGCTCTTCAAGTCCTTAATCCCGACACCAACAACCCCATCTCCAATGAAGATTTCTTCTACCTCGCTCGCAAAACATCATACTTCCCACCTCAAGTCAACCAGTCACTCTCCCCCGATGATCCGTTCATGATCAATTACGTCGTATACCACCACTTCCGCTCACTCGGCTGGGTCCTTCGCTCCGGCGTCAAGTTCTCCGTCGACTATATGCTCTATACCCGCGGCCCGGTCTTCACACACGCTGAGTTCGCACTTCTCATCTTACCGTCATATACAGATCCTTATTGGCGTAGCAATCCTTTCCTAGAGAACTATGTCAAGAGCAAAGAGCAGAGGACATGGGCATGGTTGAGCTGTATCAACAGAGTTATTACGCAGGTCAAGAAGACGCTTATTTTGACATATGTCGACATTCCGAAGCCGATGACTGTTGAAGAGGAGAGGGCGTTGGGTATTGATGGTGTACTGGGGCAGTATAAGATTAGGGAGGTGGTTATGAGAAGGTGGGCGGCGAATAGGATGCGTGATTAGATCAGGCATGTTGGATATCATGTAGGATAGATGTATTGGATACCATGAAGAACCATGATTGTATGAGATTGACACAACAGCTTCGCTTTCCTTTTTTGGGATCGCCTCAATTTTCGGCCTAATATGGGGATTGCCGACGTTCGAGCAAGGTAAGGTTGCAATACAGCTCAAGGCTCTGTGAGTCATTGTTTCCGAGATTTCTGTCTACTGAGAGTAAGTGGTGTCTACGCTCTTCGAGCTAGTATCGGGATCATGCAGGCAATTGTTGTCAGATCGGAAGCTAGCCTGAAGGACAAGACAATTGTTGCAGGGTACCAGTGCATCTTCATTGCGGGGTAGTAGTCATATTTTGGAGTACTGCCTCCGAGCATGACAAGTCTACGACAATGGGGTACATCCCACTTTCTCTCGGAACTGTCTTGCGTTCCGTAGCTACGCCCTCATTTTCAGCGGACGAGAAACTGTCAAGCCTAAGTCCTAACTCAAGGTTACAATATGATATTGAAGTCACGAACATATTTCACAGCAGAGTGCGTGCCATATAATGTTTCAAAGAGCATCTACTTTTATAAAGGCCTTACGAGAGAGGTATACCGAACTGTTGGATTACTACAAGTTCCTCGAACTGCCTCGCTGAAGAGCTACTCATACGACTGACTAGCTATGCAGTAGCGGGACATAGTTCGCCGTCTTGGGACTTCATCACATTCAATTCTTGGCTTTTCCTTTTGGTGGTCGGTTGCTTGATACGGCAGTTCATAGCTGTGTCTATTCCCATTCTTGTGGTTTGCATGTCATGCTATTGCCTCAATCATGGTTGATCATCGACCGAATGCTTGGGGTATCGGATCATTCAAGCTGGCTACGATATAAAGAGGTAGAATTATCCGCTTTTACAGCATGTCATCTGCTTCTGCTCACTCCCTCAAGCACCGGTCCTAGCAGTCTCTTTCTTATATTCAGACACAAGCACATGTGTACAGCTATGTACACAATCGGACTTTTGGGATTACGATTGAAACTATCACTTGCCCAGAATCATCCTGTTTTACATTGCTCAACAGATATTACGAGCCAGATGTTTTCGGCACCAAAATTATATCTCTTCGAGCCGATCAGGTCAAAGGCTACAATGTTTCGGTCCTACAAGCCCAGTCTTATTTCGCCGCCAACCTCACAAATCTTCATTTCTGCAATATCACTCTGGTCTATACTCACCCAGGTCAGAACGACACAATACATACACAGATCTGGCTTCCAATGTCAGATTGGAATGGGAGATTCCAAGGCAATGGAGGCGGAGGTTGGGCAACAGGTCTGTTCGAACGACTTGCACAACCATTAGCTCGCGGCTTTGCTGCAGCTGCAACCGATGGCGGGCACGTGCGGGCGAATCGTAATGCAGGCTCCTGGGCTCAGGTATCACCGGGCAATGTAAACCACTATCTGCTGCAAAACTTTGCTTCAGTTGCCTTGAACGAAACTTCAAGTCTTGGCCAAGCTATCACAGAGAGCTTCTACGGAGTTAAACCGAATTATTCGTATTTCAATGGATGCTCTACGGGAGGAAGACAGGGCTTGATGCTCGCCCAGAGGTATCCAGAAGCCTATGATGGGATTCTGGCCGCTGCTCCGGCTGTTAGCTGGGATAAGTTTACTCCCGCAACCTTTTGGGGGCATGTGGTTATGAAGGAGCTGGGGAACTTCTCCACGAATTGTGAATTAGATGGGATCACTGCTGCTGCGATCGCAGCCTGTGACATGGTTGATGGCACAGCCGTAAGTGAACTTCCGGGCTTGTCGTACCCTTTTAAGACAGAAATTGTGTGATACTGACAACAGCTAGGACAATATAATCGCGGCACCTGATCTGTGCAAATTCGATCCATTCTCAATTGTCGGTCAGCCCGTTACTTGTGCAGATGGCACACAAAAGACCATAACATCAACCTCTGCCGAAGTCGCAAATGCAACGTGGACAGGACCTCGTTCAACCACAGGAAAGAGCCTTTGGTATGGTTTGACGCAGGGCGCAAACCTGACAAGCTACTCAGGAACCTCTTGCCTCCTAGGCAAGTCCTGCGCCTCAGATCCCTTCACAATTGGTACCGACTGGCTCCAGTTCTACATCAACAAAAACCCCTCATTTGATCCTAGATCAATTGGATATCCACAATTCGAACAGCTTTTTAAAGCGTCAGTACAAGAATACAATTCTATCATTGGCACTGACGATCCGGATCTGTCGCGCTTCAAAAAAGCCGGAGGCAAGATGATATCTTGGCATGGGCTAGATGATCAGTTGATAAGTCCTCATGGCACGGCCCACTACTATAGATCTGTTGAAGACAATGATTCGAGTGTCAGGGATTTTTACAGGTATTTTGAGGCGCCAGGAGTTCAGCACTGTAGTGGTGGATCTGGAGCTTATCCGAGCGAGAGCATGGACCAACTTATTGAGTGGGTTGAGAGAAAAAAGGCGCCCGAGACGTTGAGGGCACAGAGTCTACCGGATAAGAGGGGCAATGTAAAAATGAGAAGTCTCTGTCAATTCCCTCTGGTCTCCGTGCATAATGGCAAGGGAAGGATCCCCGATGCGGTATCGAGTTATGAGTGTAGGAAGAGCTTTAGTAGTCCCTTATGAGAGATAGCCGGACTGATACTGGTTCCCTTCCCTGGCGAGACTGATGAATTTCAGTTGAAGTTTCTCGGCTATCAAAAAGAGAGTAGCTTCATCAATCCATCGACGCTGTGGGCCACTTAGCCTAGGCAAGCAAGCACCTTTATTATGATTCTAAAATCTATTTGCTTGAAAGAGTAATAGAATGCGGGTCAAGTTCGACCGTCCAAGGAATTTAGCTGACCTGATCATCTCTCGTTCTCACATAAATCGGCATTGTATACTACACGCAAATGGAACAACTCGATGTTGATTGGTATATCAGCAAAAATACATCACGTAGCTAGCATGGTTCAGTAGATAAACTTGAGTGCAGACAGAGTGTGTTTCTGTTGTCCAAAAAGCTCGTCAGTAAAGATAGTGTGGGGTACGTAAAACATGTATTATTGAGACTCTATGCTACCTCTCTAGTGCCACAATGGGTTCTTCTTCCCCTTCACATTAACCAAAGAGTACTCAGCCAACCTAGGGTTCTTATCCTCCAAACCCAACGTCACAGACAAAAGATTCGGCTCCGTCCACGCTGGTCTCATTCCTCTCGACTCAAGCATCTCCCACCAGCCTAGAAATTCCTTGAGATTTATTCCTTTTCTGAAGAGATGGAGCTCGATAAGCATCTGCCCGATTGGAAACTCCTCGTCAACTGCGTTGGTTGCCTGGTCGAGTGCATCTAGAGCTGCAAATTCCGCGTATTCGATGTCAATTTTAAGAATATCACTATTCAAAATAATCAGTCAGCAACGCATACCTTAAAAGCATACGAAATAAAAAATGGGGGACGAACATGTATGAGTGCCCATTTTCAGCCATGAGATCCTGGATTGTGAAGAACGGTGGCGTTTTGCTCAGTTCTGTTGTACCTGAGATACCTGCCTTGAGGAAATGCGTGCGGCTCTCATATGAGTTCTGGATAGCTGGACCGAAAGCATCAACCGAGAAATCGTAGCCCCAGATTTCACAATTGGTCCTTTCTAACATTTCCTCCTCTACGAACCGATTCATTAGCCAGGCTCTCCATAGACATTCGAATCTTCTTAAATCATTATTTACCAAAGCTGGATTCATTTTGTACACCTATAAGAATTTATTAGCTTGCTTTAATCGATTGGACGGGGCAGAAAGGATGAACCTACCAAAAGAGTAAATTATACACGGCCTATCATTCTTCTCATATTTACTCATCCCGCACACCCACTTTCCTCCGTCGCCCATGCGACCGATACGCTCGACTTCGAAAGGACAGTTATAGGAAGCTGGAACTAGATCCCAAACAGAGTACGGAGTCGTGAAATAGGTCGGCTCATTCACTGCGGGGAAGCTATGGTGGATCAATCAGTTAGCTTCCGTGCCCTCAAATTTCCCCCGCAAAGTATAAATCGTCAGGAGACAGAGGAGCTCGAAATACGGGATGAAGACGTACAAGCCCATATTTGGGAATTTGGCCATGACTTCGTGACGCTGCCTGACTGTTTTCTGCCACAGCTTCTCGCTGCGTGCCATTCCTGCTTGCAAAGTCATTCCGACTAAGGTCTCGGAAATGTTGTTCGAAAGGCTAGCGAGGCCATCGTCGGTACCGTAATGCATCCAGACAACTCCTCCTACTACCACGGCCGTGAAGGCCGTGAAGACATGCGAAGCGCCGATGCGCATTGTGATGGGTTCGATTAGTGAATGTGGTGTTACGTGAGGTGGTGCGACAGAAGAACGTGTCGTGTAACGGAACTATTGACTGACAGGCTGGCGCTAAGTAACGACAGTTCAAGACAAGTGCTGTATGGAATGCTGATGATGCGCAGTTGAAGGCAACGAAGGTCGGGAGAAGTTGAATTCGTGACCGACCGTATATTTCAGCAAGGAGAGATTTCCGACCGCAAATGTTCAAAGGAAAGGAGGAAGGTAGTCGGGAAAGAAGAGGCACGGAATTGAATGCAAGCTGACATTAAAGTCTACAGCCTCCCCTGCCCTATGCTAACCCTCCATGCGACGTGCATTATCTGAAGTTAGGGGTGGCTCGGGTATGGGACTGACATATCATTCTAGTGCTTGATGGGGTTAGAGAGCCCCCTATCTTGGTCGAATCGGCTGCCTCTAGCCAGTCATAGTAGCGATGCCCAGTAAGGGGATACACATGTCTGCAAAGTAGAGATGCCAAGTGCTCGGCTTACATTATACGAGGACACGTTCTTGAACTATCAAAGATGGGATGGAGAGTTCCAGCTCCAGGTCTCAACAGTGTAAGCATTACGGGTGAATATATCTTCAGTGTTATCTTCCGTTGGGTCCAAGGGAGTGACATCCAGAAATCAATTGTACCTAGGTAGGTACCTAGTCAATGGTGCTCGAGGACCCTGGAGACCTGACCTCGGCCGCGAATCCCGCCAACCCCAACCTTCGGCTGCGCATCCCCCAAGCCCCACTACTACGCCGCCCGTATTCGAGACCATTCCAAGAATTTCATGTTTCGAGATTAGATGTTCGTCAGCTTTGTATGAAGGGCATTATTTTTGATTAGCTCGCTGAAGACACGAAGACGGAATGGACTTTTAATTAACTCCACGGCAGTTCAGGGGCGCATCTAATTTTAAATGGCAAGAATACTTTGTGGCAGCAATGGCCAAGATAGGAAGCTTACGACAAGTGCGGATTTACTTTTGATTAAAACGCAAGATGACGCGAGTGTGGACAACAGACTCAAACTATATATTTCCAGGAGATGAAAATTACAGCTATCGCCGACACGACGGAAGCCCTATTAGAAAGTACTCAAAGCTGTATCTGATGGACCAAGGTCCGACACCAGATGCGATTCAGTTGTTGTCGTGATTTAATACATGTGGTTGTATTTTCTATAACATACTTGAAGGAATATAATTGGTAGAGATACAGCTTTGCTGCCTCGTTCGATCTATGCGTCTCGTCGAATTTTCAAGATGCTCTCTGTCAAATTGACTGTTTTCGCATCCTTTAATGGGATCTATCCTATTGTACAAGTAAAACGCTAGGCGTGCTTAATAATCCTAAAGCAGGATCGAATTGGTGACACTCGCTCCGACCAAAAGTCCGCTACATATCAGAAATACTAGATCTCTATGTGCCTCGCCTAGTCATTCATTAGCAAATGTGTGCATGCGAAGGAAGTGAAAGGCGACAAACCTTCTTGTGTAGTCCCTAGGACCGCCACGACGAACACGTTCAGGGGGATACGCATTATGCTGTACAACCTAGCTCTCACGCTGTCGTCGATGATCTTTCCGCGTTGATAGGCAATAAGCGGGAAGTAGATTCCACAGCATACTTCAAAGATACAGAAGCACCAGAAAGTAGTGCGTTCGTCGCGAATGATGACGGGGATACAGAAACAGAGCGATGCAAGAGAAAGTGTTGTTACGAGGAGCCGAGTCGTGGTGATTACTGCGTTGATTGATGTCACATAATTGTAGATCATGGAGCCGAACATCATTGCGGCCATCAAGTTCGCAAAGATGAGACCAAATGGGAGCTCTAGTTTAGGTTAGAGGCGACGCACAAGTGTAAAAGGGTTTGGGCTTACCGGAAGTCAGGCCCCCGAGTTTGTGCGAGAAGATCAGGGCAGGGAACTTGAAGAAGATGAAGATGTACATCGAACCTTCGAAAATACATGATGTCAGGCTGAGTGACAGAATCCGCTTATCTGTACACAAATTAGCACAATGATCTACAGTGAATTTCTCCGAATCTGAAAGCATACCGTGCATCAGATATGAGAGAACACTTTTCGTTGGAGCAGCTTCTTGTCGCTCTAGAAGACCTTGAGCAGATTCACCAGCCTCCTTTCCGCTGGTGCCGTAGTTTTCTCCCTGTAACCATGTGAGGGGAAGAAAACCCGAGGAAGAGAGCAATGCACATACCCAGGTACTTAAAATCCCGACAAATGCAAGCATCAAGCAGCATACCGAAATGCCAAAAGGTGTCAACTGAGTTTTGGTAACATTGACAGCTCCTTCGGCCAAAAGGCCCATCAGGATAGCAACGAGAGTGTTTAGTGAAGTCATAGTGCTAAAGAGGTTGCTCAGAGTTCCTGCTGGCTCATCCGGTAGCACTTTGTTGAACTCCGTGACCATCCAACTCTCAAATACTGTGTACATGAGAGTTGCGCTCATGCCTCCCAAGCATCGACCTATGAATAGGATGATAATGTCATTGGAGAGGAGAGACAAACATGATAGAGAATATATCAGACAGAAGGCCAGACAGGCTCGGCGCCGGCCAAAGCGATCAGCGAGCGAGCCGGTAAAAGTTGCAGATACAGCTGCTGCAATGAACCCGATCATGAAAAGAGCTGCTACGATTTCTTCAGGCAACTGCTTCTCCTCTAAATCACATCAATTCCACGCGACTTTTCAAAATGATAATGCTTACGAACCTTTGTAAATGGGGTAAATGTATGGTCCCTTGATCGCGTTAATTATGTCACATGTATTACCCAAAATATTTCATCATACCTGAAGCCAATCCGCTCCATTGACCAGCAAATAAATTGGTAAGAAGCGCATCTTGAATCGTTTCACAGCACCTGCTGTGTTCCCCTTGCCCTCCAGTGACCCCGCTGTTGATATCTGGCGACATCTCGTCTGATAGAACGCTAGAGCTGAGTTGATCAAGACAAAGGCCGCGAAATTGAAGTGGTAGAAATCCATGATCGATGGTTGAGCATCGACACCGGAAGAGTTGTTATTGAAATCTTGAGTTGAGTACGTATGTGAGATCGAGGCTCAGGAGGTGCGGCGTCGTGACACGAGACAGATTCCGGACGACAGCTCGCAGTGGCCGCGTCATTGGTCGGTTGTGCCAAGGGTAACGGGGCGCGGGGATGTGGGCTCAAGTAAGGTATTCCATAACTAACCCGAAGCAGATGTGGGTATATTTAGCCATGATTACTCGGGACTGTTTGGGTTGTGGGGCTGATGCGAGGGATGGAATGTCACGCCCACTTATATCAGAAACATCTTGAATTCTTGTTGTTTGGAGCGCATCATAGCCCTCGATCAATCAATCACAAAAGTGACGATCCTACATCTCTTACGACTTATTAATGATCCACTCCCAAGTTGATTCGATTTTGTTTCGCCGATGAAGAATGGTGTCAAGAACTAGAGTGGTCCCGGAAATCCTCGCACGATTGGGTATGAATCTTTCTGAAACCGATCTTCGGCCTCACGTCAAACGCTGGGCTCTTTACCATGAACACGATGTTTGGAAAATCTTTCAAGATTTGCAAATTGTTGAGATGCAGGAGACACTCCTGACAGTATGCTATCAGGCTGATTTGCGGAACCAAGAATTGCATATGCCAATCCGCCGGAGCGATTTTAATGAACCAGTGTTGTACGTTTTTGTATAAATGTTCCGACACTAAAACTATAAAACAGAAAAGTTCCAGCACATTGCGTCAGCAGAGTACTTTTCCCAAAAAGCTAAATTGATTGAATCACTCGGATCACAAAGGGTCCCCCTTTTCACCGCAAAGGTATCGACACAGCATTATAAATGCAATCTGTCTCTGAAGTATCATCATATGATACTCTGGTTGATCTATTTAGAACCTTCGTAGCTGCAAATTATTGAAATGGTATTTCCTCGTGCTCCATATACCCACCGACGACTGCCAATGGACACGATCATACAATATATGCCCAACAAAACCTTATTGTTCATTTCCAACATTGTGATCGCCTGCAAATGAAAGCTTCTCGAATTGAAGATGATTCTTGGTTTTCACCAGGACCCCGGGAGCTTGATCACTCGGTTAAATTCGCTTATTCTCAACCTAACCTGCAAAATCCTCATGTCAGGTCCAGCTACAAGAAGTAGGGATTGTTCATGATAGTGATTCGTAAACATTAGACGTCATGCATTCAGAGATTCACTGGAACTCTTACTGCCTCCAAAGGTTTAGTTCCGTTATTCGGTGATCAAATCGTTCCAAACTGTTCTTTTTGAAATTCGAGCCCCCTGGAATCCGCTGCTGGCCATCTCTCCATATATATTATATTCAGGGTGGTAGCTGTATACTCCGAAAATGGGAATTTGAATGAGTGAACGAGGAATATTATACCAAGTACGTCATATCTGGGAGCACCATGGCTGCATTTGCCGAAGTGTGATCACGACTCTGAAGAAGCTATTTCGTAAGAGGCTCCGTTTCCTGATCTTCCTTCCCAAATTGCTCCTCCACCAAAATGGTTTCGAGTATTAATTGCCTCTGATATCAACGCAAAGTTCACCGCCTCACTCATGCTACACTTTTTCAGGTTGTTACCAGCCGGCAAGCGCCCTTGGAACGAGGATCTGACGTCCCAAGTCAGATCACAATTTAAAACTATACTCGTAAATGACACCAAATCATGCAATACTTTCAAGGCATCTACGGAAGCCTTTCGTGGTCATTTTCCATTCGTGAAATGCAGTGTTCATTGCCTGTTGGGTGAGTGCCGGCGCTTGAGCGCGGCTACTACCGCTATCGATGCGGCTAACCAACATAAATCCTTTCGTCCCTACCACTATGACCATTAGCTCTGTAACCTAGCCTGGATTTTCCAACATGAAACACTGCTTTTATTCTTGATATTCGAAGCTCTCACAACAATGCGATTCGAAAGTGTGTTGAGTGCAAATAAACTACCACTTGCGATATGCGGCAGGGACTTCCTCTGTACACAAAATTCGCGAGGATGGGATCACTGTCGAGAAAATTCAGATCACTAGGAGGAGCTCTTTCAATGCGAGGAGCTTGATCAGGTACGGCTAGATGATTGTGTCCCCAGCTTACTCTGTCGCTTGCCCGGGAAGTCTGACCATGCCACCACTTAGATCACGCCAGATATTTAGCCTACAGATCTACCATACCGGGACAGTATATGGTGTAGGACCTATATTTACTCATAATGTTCAATTGAGCCAATTAGCAGTTTTTAATGCCTAGCTTTATCACGCTAGCCTTTGCTGTGAAATCGAACTTGAAATACCTACAATTATTTGAATATGAACTGGGCTAACGCCCGTCCTAAAATGCCGGACCCATTGAGTGCTGTAGACATGAATAATTCGAATTATCAGGAGCATCATATCGGAGGGTATTCTTCCCCCGAAATCTTCTCTTTTTCAACTCCAAACTCAATATCGGCTTTGTTTCAGTCAGTCATCGTCCTTGACCTCTGCTGACCCAAATTACGCGTTCTACGACAAGAAACTCATTCTCGTACTCAACATCTCAGACAATGGAGGAAACAATGGGTCCATGCACGGCGGCTCCCATCGCTCCTCCAGTACCAGCACCAGCACCAGCTGGAGTTGAGCAGTTTTTCAAAAAAGAACACTCAGAGGAGAATGAGCACTCCCAGGACAACACAGAGGACAACGAGCATTCACTGGAGAATGCAGAGGACAGCGAGCACTCCATCGAGAACTTCGACAAAGGTGAGATTAACAAATCTCTTTTCGAATGTCTTTGCTTAAAGCATTTCAATTCGTTTTCAAGAAAGACGTCTGAACCAGCGCTTACTAACTTATCATTGATGTAGTCCCGGAGCCACGCGTTTCCCCTCCCGAAATAACTCAGACGGTGATAGTCCTTCATAAAGCCGTCTCGAAGCCTCTCAGTGTTAACTCTAAGTTCAAAGCCATGGGATGGCAAGCTGGAGCATTTTTTACTGCTCTTCGTACAAGAGGCGAGCACACTCTCGTCCGATTTTGTCATCCGGATCCGAAAGCTACCAAGGTGAAGATTTGGCTTCCCACTGATAGCTTCAGAATGCTGAAGGCTGGGGAGGCTTGTGGCTGTACAGGCGGCGACCATTGTATGTGCGTTCGGGAGGGTGATCACAGGGCAACGATGCTGGAGAGAGGTGGCTTGAAGGATGTAAAGACCCTGGAGGAGGCAATACAACTGACGCATCACGTCTTCAACTTGAACGTCATGTTCTGATCTCTGAAACGGATTGATTCTAGATCCGCCTTACGGTTTTGGAACATTAAATCTTGTTGGATACCGAGTTGCGAGATGGGCATTTATCGCGTTTGGACTCTGAGCATTGTATATATTTTGAAGCACGAAAGCAAATAAGAATGGATAACCATATTTTGCATGCATACCTGCGACTTCTGATGACCAATGTTCGCATCTTGTTTATAGTAATGGTATATTGTATAATATTAGTTATAAGTGCCATCATTCGGACTTCATACTGCAGGTCTTTGTGCTGTGAGGCTGGGCAGAATCGTCTCCAGCGAAATTTGCAACAATATACATAGTAAAGTCATCGAAAGATGTGTGAAGTTTTACTCAATAATATCAATCAAATCATTCTCTGTCTGTAGTATCCCACTTATGTAATTTCCTTCATCCGTTCGTGACATTGACATCGACTCGTCGCTTTCACGTCATACCTAACATGTCTATTTGAGTAATCCAGGCAATGTCGCTTAACTGGTGAGAAATTGGAGCCGTCTCGGTGGGATGCTCATTCCTCACTCATATGATCAAAATACAAAACAAGAATACGCCACAATTTATCTTTCAGTGTGCCTGTGTGTGCACTAGAAAAATAATGCCCATCCACTAAGTAGGAAATATTCACTAATATTGGAATATAGACTGGAGCAGCTTCATTCCTAACCTGCGGAAGCTAGAAGGTGTTGTACACTAGCATTATTCACATTATTCGATTATCATACTACTAAACAGGCAAAATTTTCTGCTCGATTTTTAAATTCCCATCTTTTTTCCCTTTCATCCGTTCAAGTTCCTTTCCTCTACAACTCGTTGGCTCTTGATTATCGACTTCCTTGAACACATAGATGACTGCCAGCACATCTCTCTATTCTACAGAATCAACCACCACAATATCTGGAGAATGAAGCCGAAAATGGAAGTGCTAGTAGCTCGAATCGATGAGCTGGTAAACTGGATAGACAGAAAGCGAGTGGAGTTCTCGGCGATCGACCGATTAAGACCAGGCGAAGGCGCGCATGGAATGAGGAAGTTTAGACCAGAGGGCGGAAAACATGGCTTCAGGCAATTTGAACCGGGTATGGACAATTCCAACCTCCACAAGTATTTGAGAGAAGAAGATAGAGAGCTGACTGTATGTTGTGCATAGCCCCAGCTCCCAGGCACAAGCCTAAGGTAGTTCTTCAGAACCCAAAATTCGACTACGAGGATTTTCAGGATGGGAGACCAGTTCCACCCTTCCATTTCTTCACTTTCAAACCTGGCTGTGTGTTCATGGTTCTAGTAGAGTTCGAGAATACTTGCCATGTACAGGATCCGCTATTGGCTCCTGAAAACGACAAAGGCTGGGTTCCAACTGCGTGTTTTAGAATGCTGGGGCCTGAGGACATTTGTGGTTGCGTTGGGACTCCTCAGGAACATGAATGTAAATGCATTCGAGAGGGCACTCAGGAGGCGGCACAGTATGAAGAGCGTTCGCAGGGAGTCAAGAGTCTCAAGGATGTATATGGGTTGGCAAGTGAGATGTTTTTTTCATTTAGGTTAGGAAATCGCTAATCCTGAGACCTCTTCAAAGAGTCTGTGAGGAAAAATTCTTTGCAGTCTCTTTCGCAAGATAGGAATCATAGCGTCTTGCCTTGGAAAAATTCTAGTCAATATTTTTAAACTCGACTGCATGACTGCCATTTGGGGAGAGCAAACATGACATGCAAACCAATCTTCTTATGGAGTATCATTCTCTAATATAATGTATGGAGCCATCGATGACTTACGTCCCATCTCCCAACCATTCCAGAAACCATCCCACCTTCTAATCCCCACTCAATGCTTCCCCTTCTTCCCCTTCCCACCAGGTTCAGTGGTCCACCTCTCTTCTTCTTCGTTCCCTTTCATGCCTCTCGATCTCCTAGTGCAAAACCATATTTTTTCACGATGCCCAAAAACTCCTTGCTCTTCGCAAGATCCTTCGGATTGATATCGACGCATTTTCTATGATAGGCGCTAAGTCATGGGCTGCGCCGACCCGAAAGTCACCGCTTTCTTCTCTCTTCTTCAATCTTCGTTCAAGACGCTCGTTGAGAATCTCTTAGATAAGCTCATCTAAGCGTTTGAGGTTTCGCGAGTTTTTCTGAGCTTTGGAATTCCTTACACCAGGGTGTATGGGTCTCGAAATGTCGAACAATAGTCGTCTTGATCGTTTGTGTTTCTGCAGGTGTGAAGTAAGGCATTCCCAGATATGAGGGCTCCATCACACTATCCAGTCTTTCTTGCGAGCTTCGACTGTAGTTGAGATTGCGAAGATCATAAGTCGAGACGTGTACCTTCTAGCAGAGCTTTGTATTGTTGCGCAGGTCAACAACAGTCGGCGATTGTGTGGTAAAGATATCCATCTTGATGATAACAGGTGGTCGAATAGGCGTATGGAGTCATTTGTATGTTTCTGAGATATTTCTGGTGCTTGATGCTTCCCTTTGGTTGTTTTTCACAGCTATACGTGATAGGGAGGAATCGAAACAGAAGGTGCGAATGTGCAGGCGTCTTGAAGCACGTGCTGTGAACGGGTGTCTTGGCTATTTTAATTTTTACAAGCACGATTTATCTGGTGAAGAATCGCGCTCTATAATCGCCAGACTAGAGACCTGCCTCTTGAAAGAGTCACAACAAATGAGTCTGCGCCAACTTGGTTTCCAGAATTAGGTTAGACCAGCTATTTCTCCACGGCAAGTCACATATAACATGACGGCTCTCATCACTGTCAGCTGATAAGATTCGAAATTATGAGCTTTGACTTTCATCTTGAAACCAATTTCACTTGGAAATATGAAATGTCGTTTTGAGAATCTTAGATCACTGTTTTGATTGAGGATTAAGCGAGATTCGGCTACGTTGCGCGCTCGCCGCTCGAGGAACTCAGCTTTGCCTCCACGAGAAAGGTCCTAATTGTGAGCGGAGTGATAGCGCAACTGAAGCCTAACCAAGAGAGCAGATTTTCCGAACACCTCTGCAGATATTACTTAGTAAATCGAACAGCAAAAATGACATGTCACGTGCGGCTTATGACATGTTTAAAATTCGATTAGACTACGTAAGGTATGAAGTGATTAAAATCTGATCGTGAAATTTTATCCAAAATCAAACACGCGTCCTTCTTCTTATTCGAGGCGGGTTATTGTTCAGCGTCGAGTCGGGCTACCAAGGTAGACCTCCAAACCCCAAGAACGACGATCTTTTCTAAAACTCGCAAAAAGATTGAAGGGCATCACCAAGAAACAAAATATTGGAAGTCCTAGAATTATTTGATGACTTCACTATTGAGATTAATGCAAATCTCCAAAGCACTTCGACGGAAAGATGAATCTGCCCGGCTTAGTTTCAATTTCCTTATCCCTCTCCTCCGACACTCTATCCTATCCAATGGCAGTCGACTACTCCGGCACAATCCCCCTCAGACTGCTCCAGAAATCACATCTCACCCCTCTTCCTCCTTCCCTGGTATAAGCATCCACAAGTGTGAAAATATTACTCAACCCCGCACCCATAGATTGCGTAACGTTAATCGGCAATCCGTCAAACGTGACACCTACAGCGCTGTATTCTTCACCTCCTGTTTCGTTGAGGCTTAACATCATGGGCTTGGAATTTTTATACCCTCGCCAGTTGAGGATGGAGTAAGATTGAGTGCTATTGGTTGATGATGCTGCGTTAGTGGAGGAGGAGTTGCCCGAGGCGATGGAGGTTGAGATTGAAACGTTGTCCTTGGTCATGAAATTGCCGAAGATGGTTAGGGAGTTTTAGTAGGAGTTGGAGAGAGGAAGATAAGATGATAATGGGGGGAGAGATATACTAATGAACGCCCGTATGAAAGCTGGGCCTTGTTGAGGAAAGCCAGGACCAAAAAAACCCACTTGATCTGTTCCGTGCAGAATAGGAGGGACGGAATTTTGATATTTCCATCCTTCGCAGCCGTTATTGGTATACGCTTCTGTGAACCATTTTGAGGGACAGACAAATGTCGTTTCGTCGTAGATATCTGGCTTTTATGTCAGCGCCAAATCTTTTTCTACATTTAGCTCACATGATAAGGAAAACACTTACGTTTGCTCGTTGTTCTTGACCTGTAGTGATCGAGCTCGAATTGATAGCTTTCGCACCTGCATATTCCGATGTTGCGTACTTAGCTGCATCCATAGCATCTGAGGCATTACTGCCCGGGATAGTATCGGAGGACTTTCGAAACGTCGTCTTCAGTGAATAGTGGGAAACACCTTTCATCCAAGATACGAGTGCGTCTGATGTTCTGTGGAATGAAAAGTAGTCCTTCAAGAGCGTTATTCTGTCGAAGGTCCATATTGCCTGAATTTCCAGCGTAACGCGAGCCAGGATGGTACTCATCTCAAACACAACCCCCAGTTCATTAACCTGCTTCTTCTGTAACTGCATACTCGGATGCTGTTGAACAAAACTTACCATCTATCACTGGCAAGAAACCCCAAGAACCATAATTCCCCGACGCAGCGATCGATGCACTTGCAATTTGCAGCGTGGCAGTATCCTTCTCCACCAATCACCCAAAAGGTGACTTCGAACCAGCTGGCCTGTCATAAGCGGAATCTGATAAGCTACCTGCAGCTTCAGCAAAGGCATAGTAAGTCTGGCTTGGTACTCAGTCATTATAGTTGTCCTGCTGTGGAAGTCAAGGCGAACCTACGATTGCCTTTGAAGATTTTCAGTTGTCAAGTCACAGATGTTCTTGGTCAAGAGACACTCCACTCACATTAGTAAACAACAAAGTGCCCATCGTCCCTCCAAGAGCCAAAGCCTGCAACATCACCCTCCCCGCCCCAGCACTCAAACCCATAATCTGACTTTCTTCCCATCTCCCCCGAAAAGATGGATGTATCTCTGCACTCACTGCAAAGCGAATGTATGGTTTCTGATCCCGGCATTCGCAACATTTGTAACACCGAAACGATCAACCTCGTCGGAAGACCGAAATCCAAAGGCACTGAGTCGATACTGAATACAGACATGATGAAACTATCGTTGTTGGTTCGGATGATTGGTGCGAGGTTTTGAGATCCGTTGCCTTCGCCGTCCCCGCCGCCGTGGATCCAGACTAGGATGGGTAGGTTTTGGATGGAGCTCGTTGGTGCGAAGACATTCAGAAAGAGACAGTCTTTCAAAAACCTCGGGTTCATTTAGTTCTACGAGTGTTTCGGTGTCTACGCCATAGTTTGCGGAGGGTTGGGGCCATTGATGCCAGATGCCACTCACTTGGATGATGGCACTGCGTTGAATGTTGGAGGTTGAGGTGCTTGCCAGCGGAGAGCAGCGATGAGAGGATCGGCGAAGCGCATGCCTTTCCTTTCGTTTACGCCACTGCTTTCATTGTAGAAGCGTTCGTAAAGGGAGTAACCAAGATACGACTTATATAGAGTTTGCGGTATTTGTAGTTATGAACTGTGGACGTGTGATGGCTTGCTCAAATGGTTTGGGATCGTATGAGACGGCCCATGATGAGAGTGTCAGGACGGCGAGAATAGAAACTTTTATTTTGATCGTGTTTAAATGAGTAGGCGAATTTACTGAGTAGCTTGTCGCGGCGCTCTTCCTCCGTGGATAACGGGTATGAAGAGATGTTTTATATATCGAGCTTTACGTGATATCATGTGGAAGCTTCGGTTACTACGCCGCACTACCTGCTGCATTGCCAGCTGCATTACATGGAAGCCGCGCGAAAAGCCCAAGGACGCTGGTACCGTACGGTCCTGGACAGGATGATACTGCTGCAAGCTTCGTAAATTGATACCGTAGGTTGTTGGAAAATTGGTCAACTGGTGACATTGGTCCGGGTGAACTTCAAGCTGCCGAGAAGCTAACAAGGTGAAGGCTGCGGTAAGAGATGTGACAATCATGTCGGATCTGAATGTACGCAAAACCGCACCAAAATTTTATCTCAAGGAAACCTATAAGCTTCGTTGATTGACAGATTTTGGGTTTCATCTCAAAATTTCTGCTGTTGTTGTATGTTGACAAAGATAAGCTAGGAACAAGCGAGCCGTGAGTGTTGTCCAGGAAGAGGGCATTATTCTTTTACTGCACAGTATAATCCTTCTCAAACGACCCCAAATCTTCCCGCGAGCATCTTTCGCGCCAGCCCATCGAAATCAAAAAGACCTCAGGATCAGAACTGCCCCTGGCTGAAAGTAATCCCACCTTCAATCGCGCATCCCGTCACACTAACATGATCCTCCCCAGGATACTCCTTCATCTCCAACTTTGCAAACCTCCCACTCTTCTGCAACCTCTCATACATCTCAATCGCATAATCCTTCTGCCTCGAGATCTCCGCGATCTTCCGCCTCGTCTCCCATTGCTCATCAGTCTGCATCTGTCCTCTCACAGCAGGCTGTTCATTGCCTCCCCAAAAAAGCGCCAATTTCCTCTTCTTCTCACCCTCCTTCTCTGGCTCCGCTAGCCATGCTGTTTCTTCTTTGATGATATATTGCGCATTCCACTACGTGATGATCAGCGTTACAATCCACATTCTTTCATGCAACAAAATCTCTAATGCGAGGATGTTGTTCATGAGACCTCATTGTCTTTATGTGAATCTCATAGTCCAGACTTCCAACAAAAACCAGTTGGGGACTTCAACATACCTCCACAGACGCACTAGCAGCCACATAAACATCAAACATCTGCGGCCTCGTAAACAAACAATGCAGCGCAAACAACCCCCCATATGAATGTCCCCACAGCGTCTACTCCGCAAACTCCACGCCGCGTAACGCCTCCTCCTTGATCCACGGCTTCAGTTCATCCTGTATATAATCCAGGAATTTATCTGCGCCTCCGTAAGCGGACGGATTGCGGTTCCCGTCGTGGCCTACAGGATGTTCGTCCATGGAGCATGGGGGAGTGAGGTCGATCCGCCGTTGGGTATCCCAGACCCACGGCGTGGTGGGTGACATTTGGTAGCCGATTCCAACGATGAGGAGGGGAGGTGCGAGGGGTGCGCAGCAGGCGCGGCGGTGGACGGCTGCGACGGTGCTGTGGAAGAAGGCGTTGCCGTCTGTTAAATAGCTTTTACATCATGGGTCAGTAAGTATTACATAGGTACCTAGGTAAAGTGCGATGGATGCGGCCAGAGACTTCTCTGGTCCAGCAGGAGTTGGGGGAAGTTACATCACGTTGGCTTTCTTTCCTGAGAAATCTCCTTCAGTGTCGAATGTCCATGATAAGGGGTACGAGATCATGATTCGATAGTTCATCCCGCCGGAAGATGTGACGTCCCATTGCGCTGTGTGCTTCGGGATGCATGGGCTGGATTTGGCCATGATGCTGAAAGATTTCCTCTGCCTTGATGTACGAATAGAGCTTCGAAATATAGAAGTTAATCGCTTCATATACCAAGAAAAAGTATGCTTGAGTTTTATCGGCGAGTAGGTGAGCTTCGTTCGCAAGTGCACAAATACCTACCTTTCACGGATACGGAAGAAGTTCTTAACAGGAAAGATTTCTACATCTTTCCTAGGGGCCGCGACATCGGAATAGAGGGGTAGGTAGCCAAGCCAATGGAAGACTCGTCTGTTCCTGCATCCATACGCTATCTGATCTGATAGCCACAGGAACCCCGCAGTAATGTTGGGAATCTTGAGACTGATTTGAGGGTTTTGGGGACTGGGAGATTTAGATCTTATCTGGGCAGGATCTGATAAGATTACACCTCCGCCACCCCGCTTTTTCTCTAGTCGGGTTAGGCTAGAGGAGGGCTAAGGCTAGGTACTTCCGCCGTACCTTACCTACCTAAGTAAAGCAGGCCGTGGCCGAGGCAGTACTGAAAATAGACTCAGAATCTGGGAGTGTTTGAGTCCAAGGCTCATGCTTCAGTAATATTTCGTCTTCCCTTCACTGTCTATCTTTCCATTTCAGGTTGTAGTATGTCTTGATCTGCGATCGCCTGAGACTTGGAGAATCCTCTGTCGAAGAAAGGATCACCGAACGTTTTGAGGGTTCAGTGCCAAAGATTTCGTTCAGAGCTCCAGTGACCTCAACATGGTTTCAAAAGCACCTTGATTGCAGCGTTGAAGTGGACAGATCTCAATACTCTCCTCCGATCTCTATCATCGTTTCTTTTCGGCATTTTTCTAGAAGGGCAGATCATGCCATCGGCAGATATATTTGTGCAACACTCAAGTCCGGAGCTGAGTGACGAGAATCGCAAGTACCTTACCTCGGAAATATGAGACATGAGAAGAGTAATTGATTACATTACAAGGCAAACAGACTGTGTAAGGTAACGATGAAATCCACTCCTAGTACTTAATGAGACATGAGAAGAGTAATTAATTAAAATACAAGGGAACAGATTGTGTAACTTAGGTATAAGGTAACGATGACATCCACTCCTAGTACTTAAGGTAAGTAAATCGATATGAGATGAGTACCGGCTCGAGTCTCGTCCAATCATTGCCGGCCGGAACCGGAACAGTCTCCGAAAATTCAATCCTCACTGCACCGGAAGATCCGCCCGTCTCAAGTTCTCTACTCTACTCTACTCTACTCTCCTCCGGCAGTCCGGTCGAAGGTCTCGCCTTGTTCGGTCCGCATCGCAAGGCAAGGCAAGGCAAGGCAAGGCAAGGCAAGGCAAGGCGAGGCTTTCCTTCCCGGCACCTTACCCGTGCCGTCCACTAGGTACCTTCAGGGTGGGGCTGGACCATTCTGCCGACGCTGATTGGCTTTTCACCGGGCTCGTCCATTCTGGGAGCGACAACATCGTACGATTTTGACATTCAGCATATGACAATGCCCAGTCGTCCCTAGCCTGCAATACAAAACACTTGCATTCACCCCTCCCAGCTCTGTCCCACCGCGTGATTTCCCCTTGTCTCGATCGTTCCGTGCGAGTTTATGCTTTCAGACCATCAGCCCATCTTCCAAGTTCCCTGACAGCATTCTCACCTAACCTCACCCATAGTACAGCACACACCGCACCGCGCTTCCGCCAGTGACCACGGACAACCAGAAGAAGATGGCTTCGAGGGACCCTTTGAATCCGACCGCTTTCTCTGGCAACTCAACAGGCTTCGATACTCTTACCAGCTTCGCCGATCCAGTGGCATTCCCCGACACGCTGGCGCTGGACGACGACCCTCTCTTTCCCGCCGATTGGGATCAGGAAACTCCTCCTTACGACGGAGGTCTCTACTCCACACCCCTCAGCTGGGAGCCTCCTATCGAGCCCAAGATCGAGCCAATTCCCTCGGCGCCTTACACGACCCTCAATACACTCACCCAGGCGCAGCAGGAGAAATTGCGCAACATCGCCATGCCTCACCATCTCCAGTACCGAAGTCACAATAGCCCACACTCTACCGCGAGCACGAAGAGCCACTCTGTATCCTCACCCGGGGCCGACGATCGTAGCCGAAAGCGCAAATCCTCTGTAGATGGGGATGATGAGGAGGAGGATGATTCGAATCCGCCGGTGAAGAAGACGGCGCATAACATGATTGAGAAGAGGTATCGCACCAATTTGAACGATAAGATTGCGGCGCTGCGGGACAGTGTGCCGAGTCTGAGGATTATGAGTAAGAGTGCGAGGGGAGAGGATACAGCGGATGATAGGGAAGAATTACAAGGTCTGACACCAGCACATAAGTTGAATAAGGCTACAGTAAGTTGCGCATGGTGGTCCGTACGATCCCGATGTGCGATTTTGTTTGGGGTTTGGTTAAGGCTACATTTGGACCAGCGCCTATGGGCGAGTTGCTCCGCTGCACAGACCATTGGTAGGAAGATGTTCTGAAATTCAAAGTGATTGCACTCGAGATCGGAGAAGTCTCCGAGGATGTCCGGGCAGCGATGTAGAAGTAAACATGTATCGAGTTTTCCTCTTTGCGGTTTGACTCTGCTGCTTGTCCATCCGGGCTACCATCAGACGCACGCGATCTTCAGAGGATGTTTCGGGGTTTGTTTTACGTCACATGAATTGAAGGTTGTTTCCAAGATGATACTGATTCACCACTAGGTCTTGAGCAAAGCAACAGAGTACATCAACCATCTAGAGAAACGGAACAAACGGCTTCAGGACGAGAATGATGAGCAGAAGGCGAGGCTGGCGGCTTTCGAAACACTCTTCCGCTCTGGCTCCATGGGCTTCAACCCAGCACCTCCCATGAACAATCCATTCCAGTTTAACCCTGACTACAGCACTCCAGGTCCCTCACCCGGAGGTCTTGAGCCGCAGGGGATGATTCCAATCCCAGATGATATCAGAAGACTCCAAGGTCAGTAACAGCCCAGATTCATGGTGATAGCAACGAAGTTCTGATTTATTGACTTTCATAGGTTCCATGAGCCAACAAACCTTCCCAGTTCCCCAGGAACATTACCGACAAGCGATGGGTCCCAACGGCTGGAATAATGGCTATTTCGGCAAGTTGATGGTAGGATCACTTGCCGGCCTTATGATCATGGAAGGATTCAGCGAGGCAGAGCAAGAGCAAGACGCTCCGGGTGCCCGCGGCCTATTCGCTCTTCCTGTAGGGCTCCTTAGATCCCTCAGCTCATGGGTACATTCATCGTTGGAGATCAACACACTCGGGTACCATCTACCGGCTGCGAAGCTTCTAGGTTATCTAAAGCTTCTCTTCGTCATCGGGGCCGTGCTGTACGTTTTCTTGCCCTCTCTATTTGCAGCTAAGCCCAAGGCGAAGGGAAATACACAAAGCGCCTCCCTTTCTGCGGCACCTTCTTTGGCGTCATCTATCCAAGTTCGTCGACGAGCATGGCTCACTGCTATCCAGAGTGTCTGGGTACCTCGTCACAACTTCTTCCTGGAGGCAGCAGCTCTCTTGTTGAAGATGGTGAAGTTGAGTATGAGGAACGTCATTGGCGTCCAGGGTTATACATATCTCACAGGTATCACTCAGCAACAAGAAGCCGCCAGAGTCAAGGCTTGGACGATTGCTCTCGATGCTCAACTTGCTGGTGGAGATGTTGAGGTCAGCAAAAGCCGACTGACCTTGACTTTGCTCGCTTCTGGAACTCTGCCCGATACGCCAGCTCGTCTCATGCTGAAGGCATTACACATCCGAGTCCTGCTATGGGAGGTTGGCAACGCAGGTTTCAACGGGTTCTACATGTTCCACGAAGCAGCCGCCAAAATGGCTCGCTGGAAGTGGAACGAGGCAAAGCAGCTACAAAACTTGGTATCCCACACCAAAGAAAAGCAAGAAGATGAGCTCCCAGAGTATCTCGCTGCTCTACTCGAGCAAGAGTGTGACGATGTCCTCGTAGATAGCATTGGCCAACGTGCATACAACCTAGCTTGGAACCTCCCAACTACCGACAATGCTGAGGGTTCCAGTAATGGTATGGATGGAGTTGTCGACGACTTCGCTATTCGCAGTCCACTCGACGCTGTCGCTGCTTGGTACTCAAGTCTGGTCCTTCAACGCGCTCTCGCCAAAAGCTTGCAAACAGCCGAAGACGATCTCGTTGTTCAAAAATCCATCATCGAAGATATCGCACTCGCGATCAATACCGCTCCCATCGGCTCACGCTCCCAGATTCGCGCACTCGTCGCCCGTGCCGTTTTGGTGATAGAGAAACGTGGCACCAGTATTGCAGAATCGATACAAGCACTCGGCCCTTTAGAGAAAACAGGAACGAAAACAGCTTCGAGTTTGATTCATACAAGCACTTCTGTCGTCGGCCTACCAGATATCAAAATGTCCCTCCGCTGCGCGATGGCTATCGCGCATCTCGAACGCTTCCCACCACCCGCCAATCCCATTACAGCACACCGCATCATCAGCACCGTCTCACCTAACGTGCATAATCTCACTCTCCTCGGTTACACAGCTGCATTCAAGCTCATGGAACGTATAAACGAGCATGTGTTGGTTGCAGAGAGTTGCTCGGGGACGTTGGAAAAGCTAGCCGGCGGATTGAGGATCTGGATTGGTGGGAAGCATGATGATACAGGGGCACTGGGCAAGAGGGAAAAGATGGGTATGGTGGAGAGGTGTTTGGGGATCAGTAGGAGGTGTGTTGGGTTGGTGGATGAGGGGTTTGAGAGTATGAGTGAAGAGGATGGTGTTGGTTGTTAAGAGGATTGAACGAAGGGATGTTTGTGATACCGTTTTATTTGTATTCATTTGTATTCATTTGCTCTTTATGTTGAGCTAGGGAAGGCGCCCGGGAAATATGGCTATAGCAAACCTTTGGAGGGATTTGGAGTTTTCAAAAGGTCTCTATTTCACACGTATTTCTTCTCAACCTTGTAGTTCCACAATTGCTCATTACTTGGCCGCCTCTCTTGTTTGTCGTATTTGACTTCATGGGACTAGTGAAGATCGGGCTCGGCAATAGATCCTTAGGCATCGGTTTCGATGATTCTTTGAGGGCTTTCTCCCAGGACTCCCGGTATTACGTTATTGCCAATTCCAAATTTCCCATCCATCGTCCGTCGCTGATTATGCTTTGCTCAGCTCAATGGCTAGATCAATAGCTAGAATACACAAAGCCAGCTTCGCACTCGAACCGCCTTGCTGTTGATTGCGACTTGCAATATTGGGAAATATGAACGTGTACGTACCTGGTGCTGTATATTTTTTACTTTGCTGTATTATCTTGGGGAGTTGTTGGGCATTGTAGTGTATTGTAGTGTATTGTATCTGTGATGCTCGATTTTTTGGGGTTTATCGAGGAGGGTGTAGGTTGTGATCTGATGTGATGTAATATGATGTGATGTGATGTATGAGGAAGGGCAGGAATTGTGGTCTTGACTTTTGTATTGTGTTGTATCTGTATTGTATTTGTATTGTACTCGGAATTGATGAAATAGGTAAGCATATTGGAAGCGCGAGGCCTAGGTAGGTACCTAGTCAAGTCAATTCGTCTTCGGGGACGCGAAGTGTTGGATATTTATGCAAATGATGATTTACTATTGTGTCTCAAGGTCTTCACATATTTATGTGACTTTGAGGTGAGATTTTATTTATGTTGTAGGCTAGGTATTTTCGCGGGTCTGTCAACGGAGCGAAAGGGCGAAAGGAGTGGATGTATCGATGGATATAGAAAGGTTCTGGAAATTGTAGAGGGGTTTTTGTCATGAAAAGGATCGTGATTGGGTTCCGAGGATCTCACTTTCCATCGTTAAACTTCAGTCGAGACTCGAGAATTGGATGGAGGTGCGTTTGGATGCGATACGCCAGCCCGAGTACTTCCCATGCGTCTCTTTTCATATATTATTCTGTGTACATCTGAACAGCCCGTGTAGCCTAGCTTCTATGCTGCGTTGTGAACGCTGATGTAAACTGTGTGTAGGTAGGAACAACACTTCTTAGAGTTCGGATATAAGGCTGTTTGTTAAGTGTAGGTAATAAAGGAGTAAACACGCTAGGATATGTTTATCTCTCCTTTTCCGTACCTTATTTCGTCAGGGTATCTTCTAGCTCGAGCATAACTAGCTTCTCTTCACCTCGTATCGTCTCTATTTAATATACCTTTCCTTTGTTTGACGGGTATAAATTTTTCATCTGCTATTTCGAATAGTTATACTTCCTGTCGGAGATACGTATAAAGTGATCAGGTAGGGAAAGTACTAATCCGAGCTTTTTGGAGGTGAACCGGCTACTAGTCTTTGGTCTCACGATTAATTCTACCCTGTCGGATGTTTTGAGGTTTAATAGCCGGTTCCCCTCTAAAACGTTCGGCACTGTAAGCGAGCCCCGAGCCAACAGGAAGGGTACTGACTATTACATCCTTTCGGCACAGGATGTGTTCTTCTTGGGGTGGCGACGTATGAGAAACATGTGGCGGATAAACCAGACATCCAATCAAGTATTCTTTGCTTCATATCTATTCCCCCAATGACCCCATAGCCCATTTCCCGTTGTTCTAACTCCATCCCATATCCCCATCTTCCACACGAGCATTTCCATCACTTCTCCGTCCCCTATATTTCTGCTCCATTGAAAAATCGGGATTACCTTGGTAATCTTCCAATCACCTTCCTGGCTGCTATCGATAACCAATCATAGGTGCGACAGGGATGCTTTATCTCCACGGCGCAAGGGTGCCCAGGTTGGGTTTCTTATCAGGCGAGCTCTAGCATTTCCTCGGTGCGCTTGTGGCTTTCGACGTCCGTCAATGGGACTGACTGACGGGACTTACTGTATTACGGAGGAAGAGATAAGCTCAAAAGCAATCAGTGCATCAGGAGGTATTACTTCTCCGGCGGTATGTAAAGGTAATTGTGTGTTACTCTATTGGCTGCAGTGGCTGCTGGAGGTAGGTATCGCTAAGGTCGGACCATTTCCGAGGATTTACTGATGCGGGATGGGAGATGGGAGATATGGCTAGGAGGTACCTAGATATGCGGTGTTCGAGCTGTAGCTTTGACAAGAGGTATTGGCCGGGTTTGTAGGTTTTATCTCTTGTTCTTTCTTTTCGAAGGACCTTCGTATTTTTCAATTTCTGCTTCTGTTTCTGATTGTGTTCTGGTGCTGCAATACTTCTTCCGATTATTGTTGCCTTGTCTCGTCTTGTCTTCTCATCGCTATTTTATACCTAACTAGCCTCGAAATACAAGTAAGAAGCTCCACAAGGAGAAGGGACGAAGTACGATCTTGAGCATCTAGGTACTTACCTGCGAATTTACTTGCTGTACGAATTCATGATACTGGGAATCCAGTGAAGAGAGAAGAGATGAGTCCTCACAGTACGGACGACACAATGTCGGAAAACTGGCAACCACAAGTGCCAGCCGTGGAAATGAATGGCGGTCCTGTCGAAGGCGGTCCTGATGGCGTGAAAGGATCGGAAAACGAGAGTCATGGAGGACCGAGGAAGAAGGTGGTGATTGTAGGATTGGGAATGGTGGGTATAAGTTTCATGTAAGTGTTCCTACAACTGATCGATTTATCTGGGAAAAGGGCTATACTGATACAGTGGCTAAACAGAGAAAAATTAATGAAACTGGATGCAAAGAGACGAGAATACGATATCGTAGTCATTGGTGAAGAAGCACATCTAGCGTACAACAGAGTGGGCTTAACGAGTTTCTTCCAACATCGGAAAGTCGAGAATCTATACCTAAATCCTAAATCATGGGTAAGTTTCCTGCATCCCCCTAAACTCTACGAAAATAGCTCACATAAGATCTAGTACTCCGCCGTCCCAGAAGGATCTCTCAATTATCACCTCAACACCAAGGTCACCGAGATACACCCCGAGCAGAAAACCGTTTCTACATCCTCAGGCGAAATCTTACCCTATGATATCCTCGTTTTAGCAACCGGCTCTGACGCCCTCCTTCCCCGCCACACGCCCGGCCACGACGCCAAAGGCGTCTTCGTCTACCGCACAATCGAAGACCTACAGAACCTCATCACATTCGCCGCAGACCGAAAGGGGACCCACGGGGCCGTGGTAGGCGGCGGCCTCCTCGGACTCGAAGCCGCAAAAGCTATGATGGACTTGGAATGTTTCGAGAAAGTCAAACTCATCGAGCGGAATCGCTGGGTTCTGAGTCGCCAATTAGACGGCGATGCTGGTGGGATTGTGGTGGAGCAAGTCCAAGCGCTTGGGTTGGAAGTTATGCTTAGTAAGAGGGTGGGTAAGATCGAGGTGACGGAGGAGAATTGTGTGAAGGGTGTTGTGTTTGAGGATGGGGAGAATATGGATTGCTCGACGATTTGCTTTGCGATTGGCATCAAAGCTAGAGATGAGCTGGCGCGGAAAGCGGGTATCAAATGCGCGGATCGCGGTGGTGGGATTGTCGTTGGAGAAGATCTCAGCACGAGTATGAAGGATATCTACGCTATTGGCGAATGTGCGAGTTGGGAGAATCAGACGTTTGGTTTGATTGCGCCCGGTATCGAGATGGCTGATGTGTTGTCTTTCAACCTCACTCAAGCGAAGGTACACTCGTATCGCAAGTTCAAACGTCCAGATCTGAGCACCAAGCTGAAGTTGCTTGGTGTGGAGGTTGCAAGTTTCGGAGACTTCTTTGCCGATCGAGATGGACCTAAGCATTTACCTATCCGTGCTGCGAAGAAAATGAAAGGAGCGCAGAATCCGGACGCGTTGAAGAAACTCACTGATGGACCGGCTCCATCGCCTGTCAAGGCGTTGACTTACAAAGATCCTTTCTCGGCTGTGTACAAGAAGTACTTATTCACCATGGATGGCAAATATCTTCTCGGCGGAATGATGATTGGAGACACCAGGGACTACGTCAAACTCGTCCCTATGGTCAAGAATCAGAAAATGCTCGATGTTCCACCGTCACAATTCATCCTGGGAGCCAGCAAAGAAGGCGACGAAGGCGGAGACGATCTCGATGACGACACACAAATCTGCTCGTGCCATAACGTCACGAAGGGCGACGTCGTTACAAGTGTGAAGAATGGCACATGCAAATCCATCGGGGACGTCAAATCCTGCACCAAAGCCGGCACCGGCTGCGGCGGCTGCATGCCACTCCTAACTAGTATCTTCAACACGCAAATGAAAGCCATGGGCCAAGAAGTCAAGAACCACATCTGTCCTCACTTCAACTACTCTCGAGCCGACTTGTACAACATCATCTTCGTCAAGAACCTCAAGACCCTCGCTGAAGTCATGAAGGAAGCCGGGAATGATCCGACGAGTCAAGGCTGTGAGGCTTGTAAACCGAGTATTGGGAATATCTTCTCGAGTCTGCATAATCATCATGTGATGGATAGACCGGTTCATGGGCTGCAGGAGACAAATGATCGCTTCTTGGCGAATATTCAGAGAAATGGCACGTTCTCTATCATTCCGAGGGTGTCGGCGGGTGAGATTACGCCCGAGAAACTCATTGTTCTCGGAAACGTCGCGAAGAAATGGAACTTGTACTGCAAGATTACAGGCGGTCAACGTATAGATCTCTTTGGTGCGAAGAAGCAGGAATTGGTTCCTATCTGGAAGGAGTTGGTTGAGGGAGGCTTTGAGAGTGGACATGGTTATGCGAAGAGTTTGAGGACAGTGAAGAGTTGTGTGGGGAGTACGTGGTGCAGATATGGGATTGGCGATAGTGTAGGCATGGCGGTTAGGTTGGAAGAGAGGTATAAGAGTATCAGGAGTCCGCATAAGATGAAGGGAGGTGTCAGTGGATGTGTTCGGGAGTGTGCTGAAGCGCAAAACAAAGAGTACGTCTGCCTCTCCTTTTCTCCCTCGACATAAGACTAACATACATCTAGCTTCGGTCTTATAGCCTCTGACAAAGGCTTCAACATCTTCGTCGGCGGCAACGGCGGAGCCTCCCCAAAGCACTCGGAACTCCTCGCCAAAGACGTGCCTCCCGACGACGTCGTCCCAGTTCTAGACCGCTACCTAATGTTCTATATCCGCACAGCTGACAAACTGCAACGCACCGCCCGCTGGCTCGAGAACCTCCCCGGCGGCATCAAATACCTCCGTGAAGTGATCCTCGAAGACAAGCTCGGCATCTGCGCCTCCCTCGAGGCGCAAATGGAAGAACTAGTCGGCACTTTCTTCGACGAGTGGGCCCACGCCATCACCGATCCCCAAAAAAGTAAACAATTCACTCAATTCGACAACACCCCCGAAACTCTCGAAAACATGGAGACGGAACTCGATCGTGGACAAAAAAGACCTGTGTATTGGGCGAAAGAGAGCGCGAAGGTTGATTTCAAGAATACTAAATGGACGAGTCTGACTTGGCAGCCTGTTATTGAAGCTAGTCACTTCAGAGGCGCGGATGACGCGCCCAATGGCATCAGTGCTAACATCAAGCGCGGCGATACTCAACTCGCCGTCTTCCGTGTTCGTGGGAAATATCTCGCAAGTCAGCAAATGTGTCCTCACAAACGAGCTTTCGTCCTCTCGGACGGGCTGATCGGTGATTCGAATGATAAATTATGGGTTTCTTGTCCGTACCATAAGCGGAATTTCGAGTTGAATGGGGAAGATGCTGGAAGGTGTCAGAATGATGAGGAGGTTAGTATTGCGGTCTTCCCGGTCGAGGAGAGGGAGGATGGCTGGGTGTATTTGAAGTTGCCGCCGGTGCATGAGTTGGATGGAGTGCTGGGCACGAAGAAGTGGATGGTGAAGAAGGGGGAGAGTGGAGAGGCGCCGTTTGAGAAGCTGGATAGGAGGATTGGCAAGAATGGCGTGGGGATGAAGGGACGGAAGCCGTTTGAGGCGAAGAGGGAGTTGATTGCTGCGGGTGGAGGGGAGGGAGAGAGTAATGGCGGGATTGACTGGTAGGGACGGTGTTGGGAGGAGTAAGGGTTTGTTTACTATGACGATTGTTTTTAGAGGTTCAAGGGAGTTTGTGGACTGTAGATATTGTAGCGATATTTCCTTTTCGTCCGTCATGAACATGAATATAATCTCCTACCCAAGGCCAGACTTATTCACTCCTAGTGTGTCGTGAGCTTGCCTGGAGATTCTACAGCACTTCTACCCACCAAAGCATCGGACTATTGGGGCACATTACCCAACTCATGAATCAATGGTATAACAGGAAAAGAGATAACAACTTGATTGATGGCTTAAAGAGATTGAAGTCACAATTTTACCTGAAAAACAATACTTGTAATAAACGTCAAATACGGGAGATAGACCCGATTTATTGGAGATTACTATCAGTGTAAAATATCCACCTTTGCTAGGCTGTATAGACCTCGGGACTTGTCGAAATTTTATTACAAGGGCCTTTTCTTTATAGAGCTTATTTCGACGCATATCAGCTTAGAGCGTAACTCAGTGTAGGTGGAGTTTACTAGCTAGATATGATTAAATAGGTGAGGGGACCAGCATTCTACTTTTAGAACGTCTCAGTCTGACTAGTATCTGGCCTTCTGAACTACAAAATTTCTTTTGCCTAGGCGTTTTGATTTATTTTACTTGGATCTTGAGAATGATCTTAGTAGCGAGATCATATCTTGATTTAAGTTGAAAATGAGGGGGGTTCTAAGCTACAGTACTGTACTTCGAAGCACACACACTGGCATCCAACTTTACTTGACAGGAATTCGGTTTTAGTATATCTTTTATGAAACAAACTCAGATTATACTCCAAGAATCGAAGCCCAGAGTTTTCTCAGCTCAAAGTGAAAGTTATCGCACTCAATTTAGAACTCAACTCTGTCGCAGGTTGGAGTTTAAACTCGGTTCAGTGGTTTCAGGGTACTTGAGTTGCATCGAACAAGCGAGAACCCTCTAAGACGATTTGGATCAGCTTGGACTGATGTGTCTTTCGACTGGAAACAGGCAACAATAAATCTTTGGAAAGTGGTTGTGCATGCTTCGAAGCACACTTTCATGATGGATTACCTCTCGTTTTAGCCTTTGAGGTAGAAGTAGTGAATAATTCATGCAAACCGGAAACGATTCATACATGCTCTTATTGATGGAAACCGATATGTTGCTATACTCGGTCGACATTGGGTAAATCTGTCTCTGGCGAACGAGATCTGGCCGCGTACATCTCATGGTGGTAAAATCGTACCTGGATGATGTTGTCACAAAAGTACATCAGGACATTGCCCGAATCAACACTTTCAAGTCAGCTCACTCTCCCAAGATTTTGAATATTCGAGATGATGATTTTTCTACGGACTTCAGATCGGTTGGCCGGAGATAAATTGGCCTGGCGAGCTAAAGTACCATCCGGATAAAATTCTTAGCTTGCCGGGTCGCGATCATGCACCCGACGAAGAGGCTCACGATGGATGCATGGGAGATCTTATGCAGGCTCTACTAGCCGGCCCACCTCCAGTTTCGCTCGGGGCTCGCTTACTGTCGGGGAAAGCGAATGTCACAGGCAAGCAAAACTGTCACAGCTCAGATAGCCGAGGCAGTCTTTTCCCACCAA
>JACBAH010007630.1:0-44012 GCA_014282315.1 Neospermospora avenae
TACCAAAACCCAATGACCGAAGTTTGGCCGAGCTGTGACAGTTTTGCTTGCCTGTGACATTCGCTTTCCCCGACAGTAAGCGAGCCCCGAGCGAAACTGGAGGTGGGCCGGCTAGTAGATTCTGCCCTAGCTTAAGGAACTTGAGGACTCGGAACGTCTAAAGAAAAATGTGGCCAAGGCTCTGGTCCATTCTACCAAAAGAATGGATATTCCTGCGTTACACTGGAAGAACTCCTCCGATCCAATCAGGTACCACCGTCTCGCTCTTGCCGGGCTGTCACATGCCTCGGAAAACGAAACGCGTCAGGAGGGATATCAAGCCCAATGACCAGTCTACCATCAACACAAACGCTCAACAAAACAAGCCTTACATTTAGCATATCTCGACGCCACACAATGCCCCCTTTCATGGCTTTTCGGATTTCTACAAATCCTGCGAAAGCCCGTAATCTGATGGAAGCCGCCTTAGAAGACGCGGGAACGTACAATCAAAAGGATCGACAATTCGAAAGACGAGATGGAGCAGGATGAAGACAGTCCCGAGGGGCGAGAACTCGAATCGAAACCCTCACCTGCCATAGCCCCACCAGCTGATACAACAACTCTCCTCCCAGCACCAATCGCGAATGTCGTAAGTCTGGTCACAAGAAGCAGCTCTCTATACCTACGCCTTGGGACGTTCATCGGTGGACTTGCTCTCGACGGCGCGCGAGTCACGACTTTGACTGGGCTGGAATTGAGTAGAGCAGTGGTCGAAGGCATACTACACAGAGCTGGACGAGATGTGTCCCTGCGGAGTACTGGAGAGCTGGGAAAGGCCGAAGCGGATAGTATGTTGGAACGAAGCATAGCGACATTACATTCCACTATCACAACTATATCCTTTGCTGCTTCGACAGGCTTCTACATTTCTTCAGCGGCACTCCATGGAGCAGGAGATCTGTCTCAGCAATTACTAGCCACACTCGATAGTATACTGGGCAGCACGGATTCTAGTAGAGCGATTTCAAGTATTGTCACACTCATTCGACGGGAGTTCCAGAATCCGGCTACTGGGCGAGAAGGAGAGAAAGTAGGAGTTGCAGACTTGTTAGTAGGAATCTGCGGTCTAGCTCTACTGCAAAAATGGTGCAAGAAGATCACAGATGCGGAAGGTAGTGGGGACGTGATAGTTTGGGATGTAGTGGTGCTGGACGATGGCAGAAGGGCGGATGTCATCAGGAAGGACGAACCCAATACCGAGAAGCGGGTGATTAGGGCCGGATCAATGTCTTTTGTCACCCCTGGAGATGATCAAGTCGTACAAACAATTGAGAGAGAAGGAACTATCGAGGATGATCCCGATGATGATTTGCCAGAAATCAGTCTCAGACAACGGATTATGAGCTCGTTGCCAGCGGATGCCTCGGTATCGATTACAACGAAGACCACAACTATCAAGACCATTACAGTCGAGATTACTGGTGCTCATCCTCCGGACCTGTTACCACCTCCTGGGTTCGAAATCTTAGAAGAGAATGCTCATCATAGCGGAGAGATAGACCTTGATGGTGAGGTATTGACCAATGAGCAGAAAATGGGCCTCATCGTTCCAACATACAGAGTCGTGTATCGAGTCGCCCCAAAAAAATTATGGGATACCAACATAGTAGGAAAGGATGAGTTGGAAGCTGAGAATGCTATAGACGACAGCGACGAGGAAGTAGTACCCAGCAATACTGAAGCTGTCGAAAGTCCTTCGGCCACCATTTTGCAGTTCTCTTCTCCTGAGACTTCTCCGATACCGCCTGAAAAGGATAATCGAAGGAAGGTATCTGCGGAAAGCGCAAGTACAGGTAGTCCTTCTCAACCTACCCAACTCGATAGCGAGAAACCCCTCAGATTTTCATCGATCCCCACTTCGAAATCATCGGATCCAGTTGCGAACCAGAAAAGAACTCGAAAGCCAATGAGCTCCGCATCTTCTATATCTGATGTCCCACTTACAAAAAAGCTGGGAACCAAGCCACCAGCATCGAAAAGACCCAAGCCCGATCCATCTCTTGCGAAAGGCAATGAGAAGCAAGGATCATTCCGGAATGCGCTCAGGAAGGGGTCAGGTACAACACTTTTAAACCTATGGAATAAGGATGCATCTGACCCTCCAGCTTCCAAAGCACCGACACAAAAGCCAGCATGGGGAGGTCTGGGTCCTTCAGCGACAACAAAATCACAACTTCCAGTGCCCCAAAGGAATTCTAGCATAGTTCCTGCTCGAGATGCGCCCCGAGCACCCCAGCGAGGCAATCCCAACTATTTTTCGTCTCGAGATCTCGGCCTCATGCAACCAGCAGACTTACAGAGAAGCCCATCGAGAGCTAGCTACTACTCAGTTCATGAACGACGGCGAAACTCGATCGTGTCCCAAACCGATACATATTTAATCCATTCAGCCGAAACTCGACCAGGGTCACCGACAGCTTACCGGACACACCTCAGAGCCCAGAGCAACCTGGTGCGGGCGCGGTCAGAGAAGAATATCACCGCGCAAACCACCTCTCCGGCGCTTAATCACAGACGCTCAAAGAGCGTTGTTCCGAGTATATATACATTGAAAACAAATGAATCAGCGACTTCACTTCCCATTGCAAACAAGCCACGACGCAGCGCTTTCGAGAATGCCGAGACTATTGAAGCTTTGATGCATACAGGGTTTGTCGATGGACTATTTCCGCAACACCATATTGTGCGAAATATCACACGGTTCGTGAAATTCGCGTCTGCGTCGTATGGCGCCAGCTTTCTCCGGGTAATGGGCATCGTTACTTCCAAAGTCCCGACCTCCAAGGAGATTGAGACATCGCATCATCATGAACATCATTCCTTCTCAACACACACTCGATTGCCACCAGCGACCATATTGTTGTCTTCCTTTGTTGACCCACAAGGCGGTACGGATGCAACGGGCAATACAGAAACTGGTGTGCCAATGGTGCATTTTGTATCTCTGGACCATGAGTCTCGAGCTGTCGTGCTGACTTGTCGTGGTACACTCGGGTTTGAAGATGTCCTGACAGACATGACTTGTGATTACGACGAGCTCATTTACCGGGGCAAAGCGTATAAGGTCCACAAAGGTATCCACGCCTCAGCACGACGTCTTCTGGATGGTGGTGGCGGACGTGTAATGGCAATAATTGCTGCTGCTTTAGAGGAATTTCCAGAGTACGGTTTGGTACTGTGTGGACATTCTCTTGGCGGTGGCGTTACAGCTTTACTTGCAATTTTAATATCGGAGCCATCATCAAATCCATCTTCAACAGCCTTTTTCACAGCATCTGATTACTCATCGCCTCGATTTCTTCTCACGTCATCAACAGAAGAATCCGGCACAGCACCATCAAGGGTTCGCCTACCAGCGGGACGTCCCATTCATGTGTACGCATACGGTCCTCCAGCAACTGTGTCGCCTTCGCTTCGTATCGCTACTCGAGGCTTGATCACAACAATTGTTAATGGCCAGGACCTCGTACCGTATCTGTCCCTTGGTGTCCTCCATGATCTTCAGGCTGTAGCCTTAGCTTTCAAGACAGATGATTCTGGCGCTAAGGGAGAGGTAAGGAAGAGAATCTGGCAAGGCATCACAGGGACTTTTATGGACAAGTGGTACGCCAATCGTCCGCCCGGGATGAATACCGAGGAGGATGACCAGTGGGCGTACTCAGCACTGAAAGCGTTGCGGGCTTCAATGCTCTCGGCTAAACTACTTCCACCAGGCGAGGTCTTCGTTGTTGAAACGATGCCTGTGCTCCAGCGCGATGCATTTGTTGCCCGAGGTGATGAAGGCAAGGGACTTGGTCGACCAGCCACTCGAAGTGTTTTGAAATACGTGAAGGATGTTGAAAAAAGGTTCGGCGAAGTGAAGTTTGGTGGCAGTATGCTTCTTGATCACAGTCCTGGTAGATATGAGATGAGTCTTGGTGCATTGGGGAAGGGTATTCTGGGATAGACTAAAGCGGTAGGCTAAATAGTCGCATTACGATTCCAGTATTTGCGTATCGATCAAAAATGTGTTGGATAAGTCTGGCGGTCCTCGATATTTGCTTGAATTCGATTTTTGACATGTCGTCTGGATACAATTTCACACTTCCGCAGATGACGAGTATGAGTGATAGGCAAGATGAATCCATTTCTAAGATGTTCCTTCAACTGCTACCACAGCATTGTCCTGAGTCCTCGATATACATCTGAGCTTTCTCCAGTTTTTGAATTTCGAAGCTGGACAGCGAATCCTCTTCCTCTTCTTACTGACAGGAATATCAAGAAACATCTCAGTCACGATGCTCTTCGTCTTCTCTTCCACTGTCGTACTTCTCTCACTAACCGAAACTGTTGATCGTTGATATACAACCAATTTCTGGAGCGCGCTCTTATACTCTCCCGCAGCAACTTGATCTTTTGTCTTCTCCTTCTCCACTCTCCCCTCTCTCAGCACTCTCCGCAGAATCTTTCCCGTTGCATTCCTCGGAATGACATCTACAAACTCGACCCCCTCTACATTCTTATATCTCGCCAATCTTGTACTGAGGAATTCCTTCACAGAAGTCTCGTCAACCTTTGAATCTGCTTTCCTAACCACGAACGCCAATGGGACTTCTCCGCAGCCGTCTATTGCCGGCGAAGCGATCACACCTGCGTCTTCAATGCTGGGGTGTTCAAGCAATGCGGCTTCGATCTCTGCGGGGCTGACTTGCCAGCCCCGGACTTTGATGAGATCTTTTGTCCGATCAATCACGTACCAGTTGCCGTTTCGGAAGTAACCAATATCGCCGGTCCGAATCCAGCCGTCTGCAGTGTATGCTTCCACAGTCGCGGATCTGTTGCTGAGATATCCTTTCATAGAGTATGAGGTGTGTATCTGGATTTCACCCGTTATACCGTCTTTTTCCACAATAGCTCCGAATGCATCTATAACCCTGTGCAATCTGTTAGCCCACAGCTACAAGACGTATTATGAGAGGTTATGGAGGAAGTCGAACCTCAATTTTGTTCCATTTACAGCTTGCCCGACGCTTCCACTTCCATCCTTTCCCTGTCTCGACCAACAAGTCGCCCACCCTGTCTCAGTCATTCCATATACCTGCACAACGCTAGCTCCTTCGCTCAGAGCCCTATACAGCTGTGTCTGCATCCCAGTGCTCGCAGAAGAGCCACCTACAAACACATTCTTCAAGCTATCCAACTCGCCTTTATTGTGTTTGGCAAGGGTCATCATGATAGGAGGAACCACGATTGTATGTGTAATACCACACTTCTCGACTGTGCTCACGAAAAGATTCTCCTCAAATCGCGGCATGATGTAAGCTGGAGCTCCAGTGCGTAAGGGAATAGCATGCTGGAGCGGCATAATGAAGACATGGAATGGAGGAAGCGCGATGAGGCTTCTCATACTCTCTCTTACAACACTGCTCTCTACCCGATTTCCTGCTTTAACCTGAGCTCGAATCACATCCTCCACGATCTTGCCTTGCAAGACCAGATACCCATGACTAATACTAGCAGCTTTCGGAAGACCAGACGTGCCACTTGTACTCACGTACGCGGCTTCTGTATCCTCGCTACTGTTTCGAATCCAATCCATTTCGCCATGACAGAGTAGCTTCTGCCAACTCTGCTGTCCAAGAGGTATAGCTTCGCCTTCGAAGTTTAGGACAAAGATGTTTGAGATGGGGATAGAGCATTCTTCTGCTGCGGAAAGAGATACGGATAGGGATTTCAAAGAGGTCAGGATGTACCGTGCTCCTGTGATGCGAAGATGGTGCGCAAGTTCGCGAGATGTGTAGCCTGGATTGGCACCGGTGAAGCGGAGGGAGGCGCCAATTATTGAGAGGTATATTGGTGTATAGTTGATCTATTGATAATCAGATTGGTTCTCACAAGCGGAAAGTTCGAGAAGTTTTGGCACAGAGGGCAATTTAGCATACATCGTTGAAACTGACAACACAGATACAGCATCTGACTTGAAAGCATGAGCATCAAAGCCTGCTATCAACTTCCGAACCAAAGAGCGAGTTTGATTAAATGAAAGAGAGCGGGCGAGGTTGCTAGGATCAATGTAGAGCTAAGTGATGTGAGTTTAAGGCCCAGGTTCTCTCGGTGGTCGACTTACAGGTCCATCTTCATCCAGAGGCGCGTTTGCGAAAGTCCAAGATAAGAGATCCATCATAACTTTGACTCAGAGCAACTTTACAGACCCCCAAAAGTACAGCAGCAATTTGTCTTTGATTCGATTTATGAAAATTGGTGAACTTCAAAATCTAAAGGCGCGAGGTGGCCTGGGGTAGATATGCATATCTGACTCAAGTAAGCTTCATGTATCTCATTGTCGGGAAATCTTGGGCATATAATGATTAATCCGGTGTTACAAAGCCGCGATCCTATCGCGCCTAAGTGTCAATCGTGCACCAATCTCTCGTGAGTAAGTTTTGTTTTGCTCCTCCTGGGCCGTGTACCATTTGGAATTCCTCGCATGTGGACTTCCCTGTATTCCAAATACGAAATTGTGCCACATCAGAATCACGTGCAACTGCTGCTAGCCCCAAACTATCTGTACTTGACACAGAAAACGTCTATCTTTGTCTTCTATTAGTCCTGCCTTCTACGAATGTGCCAAATGTGGAGGTAGAATTGAATGATTCTGATATTGTAACGTCTTGGTGTCGTGGCGCTGCAACATCACTAACTAAGCGGACGTAGTACGAATGCTGCAACTTGGACCGGGTTGCAAAGATTGACTCCAGATATCCATCATTGGGATTGTCCAATCGGCCGGATAAAGTATTTATCCCTTCTAGATCTGTGCCACCTCATTGCTGTCCCACGGTGATACGAAAGTACGATAGCGCATATGATGGGCGGCTTAGCTAGCCGCTTCCAGAACACAAGAAACCGGCAGACCGGTGTTGGGTTGCTATTACATGAATTTGTGTCACTGGTCGCATCGATTCACAAAACGTGTATTCTGACAGTTGTAGACTTTTGATTCCGTGTTACTTGGCTTCGACTTCTCCATCGTGATCAAATTTCCGAGACCGAAATACGCCAGTAGGTTGCTGGTTAAGGCTTCGTCATCTCACCGCTCCGAAGCCACATCTGCATCTTCCGCGAGCAGCAGAATGCGCCTGAAATGTCTCAATCGAGATTTTACGTAGTTATGGCGTCTTGACGAATGTCTACAAGGGTGCATCTCTCAGTACCGGCCGGTCCTACCTGCATACTTGTCTACATCTCCAACATGGTTTCATTGCAGAAATAATAGCTGCAGCTCCAAATCCATGGGAGACTCTACCTGCCAATCGCATCCTCACGCCGCACGATCAAATGATCTGTTTATGGGATTCTTTATATTGCCGATACGGCATACGATTGAGTTTTGGGATATGACTTATACGAGAATGTCCTCCCGGCGGCGACAGAATCGGCACCAGGCATGCAATATGTTGAAGATCTCAATCATTAAGAAATGTTATCCTACCCTCCAGCGTGCAGTGTGAAGATCTAAAAGGAAGTCCTTGAGCTACTATCTGATCCAGACCTGCAACATCTCTGCCACATCTAGTGCTGAGGTATCTCCACCAAAAAAAGCCGCTAGGGAAGCTATCAAGCATGCTATGTTACTTTGTAGTCGTACAGAATTCTATTTACGGCTTTGATATCCACATTTTGAGCAAAACTGAATGTAATTTAGAAGGCAATCATCTCAGTATGTCCATTTCCTCGTAGCGAAAGGCTGAGATGGGAAAGGTAAGAGCCGGCCTCACCGACACCCAAACCGGATAGCGATACCCACATAATTGTCACACTGGGCTCTCTCGTTGCATGAACTTTTCCGTGAGATGGTACAGCTGCATGGATCACCTACAGAGTCAGATGGAGGGCCGGCGAGCCGTTTAACAGCTGTCGTAACATAGATCCTTGAGTGAAGATCCAGTTTCGGACTTCAGAGAATTTCTGGATAAGTGTCTAAGATTGCGAAGATCCATTCCTTTGGTCACCATCCTATTTAGCCTCTGACACGAAAATGGCTCATTCAAGAAATGAGTCTCACAAGATGCTCTTGTCAGTTCGGTGCAAGAGCTAGAATGAAACACTATCTTTCCTCCCATCTGTCAATCATTTGATGAGTGCAATCCTCCTGGACTTCGTTGTGATAAAGATAACATATTCTTCGAAGAACAACATGGCCTCGATATCTCAGCCCCAAGCGGCTCAATTTTCATCCACCTTGCGTGATGCTTCTGCGGTCATGAATGTCCCCTCGCCCATTTCGTCGTCCGCACACTCAAGAATCACAAGTCACTCCAGCTCCAATGGCCAGAAACCTCTTCAGCTTCCCAGTAAACACTATCCCCGGCCTCTACGCCACGCAAGGCACACATTTCTCAATGTCTATCGCCGCCTCTTCAGCATAATCTTTGCTCTAAACGCGATTGGAGTTGGAGTTTTATTATGGAGATATCATGGAGACTACAGTTCAGCCTTCTTAGGACATCTGGCCACAGCGGCATCGGCTAATATCATGATTGCAATATTAGCGAGGCAAGACTATATAGTTAATGCCATTTTCAAGTAGGTGTCCAAATTTGCTCCATCTAGATCATGCTTCTAATTTCGCAGGGTCTGTTGGTCAATTCCATTATCAGCACCACTTCGGCTGCGCAGGATACTCACGAAAGTGTATGAGTACGGAGGAGTGCACAGTGGTGCTGCTGTATCATCAGTGGTATGGTTCGCACTTTTCACTGGATTTCTAACAAATCATCTCATCAAAGGCTCTGCTGTTCGGAATGCCGCGGTCTTGACGACGACTTACATCCTCCTATCACTACTACTCTGTGTTGTGGTTACAGCATATCCTCGATTCCGGTTTCAATCTCACAATACGTTCGAAAACCTTCACCGATGGGGCGGGTGGTTCTCCCTTGCTATATTTTGGCTTGAGCTTGTACTCTTCATTCATGCTCAGACGCCCCAGATCGGTTCAGCATTAGTGCGACAACCAGCATTCTACTTCCTGCTCGTGTCATCACTTCACGCCATCTTACCGTGGCTTCGTTTGCACAGGCTTCACGTAACTTCTGAGAAGTTATCGAGCCATGCCATTCGACTGCATTTCACAGAGCCTGTCCCGTTATTTGTCGGTCTACGCATCTCAGATGCTCCTCTGAGGGAATGGCATTCATTCGCATGCATACCTTCTCGATCAGGTCCCGGAGGCTCAATTCTGATTTCCAACGCAGGCGACTGGACCAAGAGAAAAATTCAAAATCCAAAGCCATATTCGTTGTGACGACTGGTAGTGGAATCGGTCCTTGTCTGGCAGTGATCCAAGATATTCCTATTCGTGGGACCACCTGCCGCGTGATTTGGTCGACACCAAGTCCGTTGGAGATATATGGGACCGAGATTTGTGCGGCGGTCAGAATGGTGGATAAGGAAGCTGTCATCATTGATACGAGGAAAGACGGAAGACCGGATTTGGTTGCGATGGCATGGGATTTATATTGTAGACAAGAAGCTGAGGCGGTGTTTGTTATCAGTAATCCAAAGCTGACGAGAAAGGTTGTGTACGGGCTAGAAGCAAGAGGTGTGCCAGCATTCGGACCTATATGGGACTCATAATTCCACAGTTGAGAGCTGTGTAGGTCGATAAACTAACGTTTACTTAAATAAGACTAAACGATCCATCTAAAGCCTAGGGATAGTTCCAACTTTTTCGAGTTATTTCAGGACAGCTCGGTCCTTTGGTAGAAGCAGAGTATTGGTGAAAAGAAAAAGGGTCAGACGTAGCATACTGTATCGCTGAAAGAATGAAAATTCATAATTGTACTTTTCATTCCCAGTAATTTCACGAAATCTCTCGAAATCCTGGATTGGAAGGGAATTTAAAGTCATAGAAGTCATTCGGGGTTTCTTCTTGAGGCGGTAAAGTACGCCGGGCAGTATCTTCTTCTGCCTAGCGCCGAGGTAGACTGTGTCGAGTGAGGAGGCTCTAGCTTCCTTCGTCGCAGAATAGGTTGTACCAGTATCTTAGTTCCCGTCGAGCCACAAAAAAATTTTATTCTCATAATACAGTAAATGTTCCAAGTCCTCGTTTTTTGTCAATGATTTTGCATCACCAATATCTATCATGGAGGTTCAAGTTTCTCGCACTGCGAGCTCGCGCGCCCCGACCACGTTACACAGCCTCCCGAATGAGCTTCTTATATCGATTTTTGAAGCTTTGCTGCTATGGGAACTTCCTCTTGAAATCGATCGAATCGGGATGTGGTATCGTTCAGCAATTCGGTTTGGGAACAGTAATTTGTCACTCATGAGGCTTGTGTGCAAGGTCTTCAACAAGTTAGTCACACCGATCAGATATAAGTACTTTGCTTTAAACATCAATCACTCTCGATTTCCACAGCCTAAGTCTCCTCCAACGAGCATTATACAAACGGTAAACGAAGATGTGAAGCGCTTTACAGCGCATGCTACCATTTTCGGTAGTAATGAATGGTCGCAAATTGAGGAGGATTTCGAGTCACTACCCAGGCTTAAAACTCTCAGGTACAAAATCCCACTGCTTCTCAAGTTGAAATTTGTTGATAACATAACTCGCCAGTTGGATCAGATGCTGCGCTGGTCGAAAAGAGGATAAGTTTGGCTGGGTAATCCCTGAGTCAATACTGCGACCGGGAGTGAGTCTTTCGATCGATGCCAGTGGCCACTACCACAATTTTATCTATTCTATCCCGCCTGAGCGTATAGTTGCGCTTGATCTTGGGTTTTGGGACTCTGATCACCTCGAAATCGCCGGCGAGGTCGAGACTTTTGCTTCAACATTCAATGGCTCCCTGAAGAAATACTTGTTACGCGCGAAGAATCTGAAAAGCTTCAGCTATGACCTCATCAATAAATTTTCAATTGGAGGAGCGGCCTCGAAATTCCCAACTTTCAAGTCTGGAGAGAGAATGCCTGCTCTAGAGAGCCTGGCACTGATTGAATATCATTGGGAGCACACGACTGCTGAGGTGACGTCTAACTGGAATTTTTCAAAGCTGCAGCATTTGAACATCACAGGCATCAACTTAGATGGATTCATTCAGTCTATCGGAATGAAAGGTTTCGGCAATCTCCACTCACTTCGACTTGGAATAACTTACTGCCCGGGACCGTGTGACACGGATATGCCGGACGTGCAGCCCCTTCTCGATCGATTTCTTAGGACTCAGACGCAGCTGAAGGAATTGTACATGAGTTCATATACTCATTCCATAAGCCTCAATACTATCTTCGCAATGGAATATTTGGAAGTCCTCAGCTTCACCGAGGATGTTGTACTGTTACATCAGGCTCAGTGGCGCCCCCACCTGACTATGCAAGGTCTAGAAGAATTACTTCAATATCTGCCGCGACTGAAACGATTACGTGTAGACCTTTCAATAGACGCCGAAAATGTAAGTTTACCCGTGACACCGCTCGGTATGAGCTAAAAGATGTAGTTCAAGGAAGTGTTAGACAGAATTATTGCTCAATCTCCAGCACTCGAACAAGTAGATATCAACTATTACCCCAGCAATCCAGCCCAGCCGACTTTAATGGAAGAACCTGTGACCGAAGAGCGCAATTCCTCAGTCGCTATAGTGACTTTATTCAAAAGGCAGTTAACTGATAGGTATTCACGTGATTGGGACGACAGGGACGGCAAAATGGCGTGGGCTAGCCTTCGTTGGGTATCATGGGAGGTCCCCAAGCTTTCCTAGAACTGTTCATGGCTAGAATTTTGTCCTGGCATGGACGTAGGAGGAAATTCAATCGAACAGAATGGGATTTTTGTCTGGCGAAGCAAACTCATACTCAACCTGGCGCTTTTCATAGTCGTCAAAATCTTTCGCAATTCTAGAAGGAACTTTAGTAATGTCCTGTAATATCTCAACAACGTTGAACTCTATCTGCGGCAGAGCACTTCATAATTTATTGCAGGTAGCGAGTTTATTCTTTGATCACTTTGCAAACATATAGGCTCTCACGCCGCCCAAGAAGAGTTTGCCCGGAATTGAATATTCCAAGCATGTTTCACTTTTATGAAAAGTTAGCACCAGAAGCTATGTACAGTAAGTCTACGGGCAGAACTATATCAGCTATCCCGTAGCACACCTTCCACCAAGACCATCGCGCCGTTACGGTGCAGAATTCTCTTCCCTAGCCTGTGCAGACACCTTCTGGAACAGACAACGTGGAAGTCGGTTGAACAACAGAAGTAGTAGTTGGTGGTGCGACAGAACTGGTTGTGACGGGAGCAGCGGATGTGGTTACCACAAGAGTAGTAGAGGTTGACTGGATAGAGGTCGTGGATGTTGTCGCAGGTTTGCTAGATGTAGCAGCAGCTGGAAGAGCACCCAAAGTAGCAGCAAGTGCACTATAGGCGGGTTTTGTCTGATAATTTGAGTTGAATAGCAAAGGATTGCTCGATGCTCTCCAGGAATCGGTATCGCGGACACCCCAAACGGTTACACCAACACAGTTCTTGATGTCGACGCATGCTTTGACAGTTTGGACGTACTCGGCAGGAGAGGCATTGACGATGTCGATCTCGGTAAGTGCACACTCGGAGGTGACTGCACAGAGGGCTGCAAATGAGGCGGCTACGTTCTGGGACTCTCCAGCAGTGAGATGGGCTTGTGCTCCAATGCCATCAATGGGCCAGCCGGCAGCAACCCACTTCTTGACATACCTGATCATGCCGGTTGTCTTGCCGTAGTTGGCTCCCTTTTCGACCGTGCTATACGATCGTCAGTTTTTCGAATCCATTACGAATAGAAGTAAGGCCGCTTACTTGTAGTCATTGATGTAAAGCTTGCAAGCGGGATCAGCCTTGCGGGCTGCTTCAAATGCAATACGGACGAAATCCTCGCCGAGTACATTGGCGAAAACGGAACTTCGGAGATCTCCATTTTCATCGAACATCTCATTGACGACATCCTATCAGCAAGTTAGTTTCGCCACGTCGTCGTTTAGCCCAGCGTAGGATTAGAGAAGATGACTGACCCATTGCAAGATCTTTCCCTTATATCTTCCAATCTCTTGGGTGACATGGTTCTGGATGACCGATGTCAAAGTTGCCTTGTCGTTGATTTGAGAAACCCAATTGGGTAACTGTGAATGCCAAACTGTGGTATGACCACGGATAATCTTGTTGTTGGCAACAGCCCAGTTCACAAGGGTATCAAGACCTCCGAAATTGAAGTTGCCTCTCGAGCTCTCAATGGCGTCCCATTTACCACTAAGCATCCAATCAGCACAATGATCTCACTACTCAAAACCACAACACGAATTTAAATGACGAAGGGGTAGAACCAACCTGTTCTCGGGAGTCAGCTGTCCAAAGTCTGCCTTCAAGATAGCAGCGTTCTGTGCGTTGTTCAACAAGTTTGAGTCGGCACAGGTTCCGAAGTACAACTTTCCAAGTTTCTTGAAGATGGCATCAAGACTCTGCTCCGACCGTGCCTGGCGCGGCTCGAGATTTGCATCATCACTGCGACCGAGAAGCTCTTTCTCCCAATCGATATCACGAATGGCGACGAGTGGCGAGCCGAGGACAATCTGGCTGAAGAATAGAGCGGAAACGATTGAGATTCTCATCTTGACTGGGGTACGAAGGTACAAAGGATGGACTGTTGACGAGAGTAGGTTGATCAAGGTAGATACGGGATAGGAAATCAGACGAAGGAGAAGGTATGCGTGCGGACCTAATATACTTCTTCAATATACTTCCCCACCTCTATACACCCACCTGGCACTGTCCACAGCGAGTTCTCATGTGAACAGGCTGAGTTCATTTCCTCCGAACTTCTCTCGATACTACATACTTCTTGGTGTGTTACTACGCAAAACCAATCTATCTGCTCGGTTGTCCATCGGTCATGAGAACGGATACAGCCGACCTGTCGACTTTTTGGGCGAGTCATCAATATCGAGGAGGACATTGATAAAAATGGAACAAATAGGCGAGAACAAGGTAGCCGGCTCTTACCCAAGGACATACCTTATGCTGATATAGCTACGACTTCGCGCTGATTTTACTGGTCTGCTACACATCCGGACATGAGGCGTCTTACCTAATTTTCCGTTGGTTGATTGAAAGAGGCTCGGCACTTTGTTTAGCCTTATATGTATTGCGGGGAAGCGAACAATTTCGTGGTGTGGCACAGATGGGATATAGTAGATTCGTTTCATGAACAGGTGGAAAAAGCTCGGCGCGGCATAGATCAATGTGCGATTCCACTTAATCAAAGCTATAGTGACGAGTCTATATCTCAATGTTTTGTGATATAGAGATGATGATCTCTCTGCTTTTTCTATTGTGATAGCAGAAACGGACATATAAAAACAACTTTCAATATGTATCTGTCGCGATTGGTGGAAATTTCAGGTTCGGCCCCTGATATAAGCGAGCCTCCAAACAATGCACTGCAACCACACAACCGCAAGTCGAAGATCCGCGACGGAAGCTACCAAGAGCTCACATCTTCGAAGTGATCACGAGGATTTTTACCATCCAGTACTCACAGATCTTCGCATTACTCTGAATTCGGGAGAATGGCTAAATCAACATCCCAGTCAAACATGTACGTAGATCAAGCAGGCACATATCCAGTCTTGACCAGTCGGAGCAATCGAACACCCGACTGTACATCCATACTACCGCGTGCCCATACATCGGAGTTTTTTGTTGTCGTATATTGCGGCATCGAGAGCCGGGCCACCTACTTTGGGACGAAACGCGGACCGGAGACTTTATTGCTTATGATCTATGTTTTGGTGTGCAATTTTCTTGGCGGTGGATTCAAAAGGCTTTAGGCTGTTATGGTAGCGGCGCTTCATCTTCGACTCTTTCGCCCGCGATTTTTCGTTCTGGAAGGCTAAGTGCTTGGTACGGCTTCATAAAGATCAATAGAACAAACAAATTTTCAGCCGACGGTTTTCTTGGGAAAGGTTGCGAATGGATGCGAGTTTTGTGTTTGGAGTGTTCAGCCACCCTTGCATCGTTTTGTGGCGATGCTGTGTCTATGCTGTTCTCGTTCAATTGGCTGGCAGGAATTGGATAATCGCGGATGCGCTTCAAAACTCCTCTCATGCAGGGACGGGGACATGAACGTAAGGTCTCGTGATTTCTCCAACATTTCATGACACTTGGCTAGTATACGGCCAAGTGCATTGTTCACGAGATAAGTCTGCAGATCTCTGACTACTGGCACGGCACATCGTATATCGATTGTCTATTTTATCAACTACACTACTTCCAGAAGGTCGTATGCCCATCGAACCCCTATAGGTACTCCCTATGCATGTAAATTCTCGCTTGACAAACCCAACTCCATCGCAAGACAACAAATCAAGAAAAGCATCGCACCAAGTTGATTGAAGTGCCGTTTATACCTCATGCGCAGATATTTTTATGAACACCAAGTCCTGATGAAATTGCCATTTTAAAGTGGCAGGTCTGCCGCGCCTCCCACCGAGGCAATCACCTTAGTCCTCAATGCACTCCTAATCTCATCCTTTCCCTTCCCTCTCCACTCCTCCAAAACACTACCGCTCAACGGCCATAGTGGTCTGTTAATATCACCACTCTGAACCAAGAAATGATCGAAATCCACAGGAGGCGAGCTCATCAACGCATCCAGCTCCCTCCTCAACTCATCACAATAGTTATCAAGCGGCAAATCATTGACATCATTCCCGAAAGGATTTTCGAGTTCGTCACCAATAGTTGCAATGCCTAGGATGATATAGGCTGCAGCAATCGTTCCGGGGATCGTGATCCATTTTAGCGCGGAGTAAAGCTGGAAAGGGAGCAAGTAGACGTAGAGGAGGACGACTTGGGAGATGAGGATGTTGTAGCCGATTGGGAGCGGAGTGGTAAGCACTCGCTCGGCGTTACCGGCTGTGTCTGTCATTCCGGCAAGAGCGTTCACTAGATATCTCGTTAGTACAAATAGCTCATCTTATGAAGTGACAATATATGGGAAAGAAGGGGATAAAGTGTGATGACTTACTAACTTGTCCACCTATAACCGTTGATTTCATCTGTCCATTATTCTGGACCGTCTCCACATAAGCGCTTAGATAAGCCATAATCTCCATCGGCAGATTCCCCAGTGGCTTATCACTCCTCTTGATCTCCTTCCTCGGATTGCTCAACGCAAACGGCAAACCGAGATGTTCACCAACACTCTTCCACGCCGATTTGGGCTTTTGCGCCAAGTGCTCCCTCTTGTGAGCAGCTTGGGCGTATGTATCGAGGTGTGAAACAAGACCAGCGATATCAGGATAATGAGCGTACGGCTCGAATCGTAGACGGTGCTTCAACGCGACTGTGTAGGCTAGGATGAGGTTCAAGACAGTGATTTTTTGGAGGAGGTCGTCGGTTCCTTGTTCGCCTTCGCGTTCGATGACGTGGATCCAGACGTAGCGGGCAAGGTTGCGGCATTGGATTAAGAGGGTGCACCATGTTTTTCGGCCTTCGGAGTACCTGAATTCTCATCAGTATTTTGGTTTGCAGATTGAATTAATGAGGAAATTTACCGTTCATAAGCAGTAGAGCTTCTGAATGAGAGGGACAGACCGACGACAAAACCAAGAACTGTGAGGAGGATAGAAGAAACCGCAACTATGGGAAGGTGAGACAGATTCTTTCCAAGATGGGAGTTGGATCACTTACGAGGATAGACGAATTTAGATATGCAGGTTATACAAGTTGCCCAGCTTCCAGCAGCTAGTACCGGTAAAACCATGCGTGGAAGCACACTACCATGCATACGTATGAAGTAAGGGAGCTTGGAATGCTTGTCCAGATCACGAGGACCAACCTATTGGCATCGTAGTAGTCAGCTATCTGCTACTACCAGATCAAGAACTTCTTTCATAGAGCTTACAAAGTAGTCATCGAGATCCAGACTGTCTACGGACAGACGAGGTGGTGCGGCTCCCAGAGACGTTACGTGAGCATTGAAGGTCGATTGCTTGGATGGATGCTTGAACGTCGCCTTTTTTTTAATGCCAATGGTTTTGTCAGCTTCATGAGATCCGTTTGTCACTCCTCCCCCGCCTCCTGTTGCTAGAACAGGAGCTCCGCCAGCTGGTGCTGGCGCGTCGTCGGACATCTTGGGTTGCGATGGAGTTTGGTGCCAGAATTGAAGTGAGGTTCAGCAGTAGGCAATGATCCGTAGTTGAGACGAGAGATTCAATTATAGTTTGATTTAGTCTGTGCTCGGGCGAGATGCCTCCTGATTTGAAGAAAATAGAACTAAAGGAGAAGGTGAAAAGTAAAAAAGATGGAGTCAACTCCACCAGAGGAAGGGAGACTCGACCCAACCCCAGACATTTAGCTGTCAAGCGAATAAAAACAGACAGGGGCTATTAAGGTTCGCACCGAAGTGGTTAAGCTAGCTCTTGGCATCGGCCAATGAAGGAGATCATTTGCTGTGCTGGCGGGAATTTATTGGTGTGAAACACGGGAAATTGCCACATCAGGGGCGTTTAAAAAGCCAGGTCTAATACGAGATGTCACTCTACTCCAGCCATTAAGTGAGACGATGAGGGAGGCCGCAGGAAAATGATGATGTGAGCAGAAATCGAAACGAAAAGGGGAGCAGATGAAAACGGAATACTGCTCCTAGACCTACCTGCCTTGCAAAATTTTCACCATTGCTATTGCTGCTTCGATGCGAGAAGGGTGAGATCAAGTCCCTAATCTCGAGCTAGAAAAATGTCAAATTGGGCCCCTGGAAACTAATGCCATGGTCGCGTGCTCACGGATGAGCAACGTTCAGTCGTGTCGGGAACTTGCAGTAGCTCATGGCAGCTGGCAGACCGCTATAAAATGGAGTACTGCCGTAGAGTACGAAGCAACTGACATCTCGCATCGAAAACTGTGATGTAGGGGACGATTGGACTGCTTGGTAGTTAATCAAACTCTTGGACGTTCATCCGTGGTGCTCGAACCTACTGACGGTTTTGCCTTGTACTATAGAGACCGAAAATCCACTTCACGACTAGACCTGTTACTGTAACCAAAGGCTGAGGCGAAGCGACGTACTTAGCACTGGATATCTGAAAAGTGTGTAGTGGATTCAACGTCTGACGAGATGAAGTTGTACTGCAACGTTGCCAAGCTTCAGGAAAGCCATTTCCAAGCAGACCCGGAAACTGTATTAGATGAAATGTGTTGGGAAACACTATGAGCCGGACAAAAAAGCGTCAGCCTCATTAATGCTGAATGACAACCATCGAGCAATTGAGCTCAGCATAGTGAGAGCTCTTATTAGTCGAGTTCGGTTGATTTCTGAAGATATAAGTAGTCTTAACACTTACAGGCAGGCGGTCCTTTCTCGATCTCGAGAAAATGTACTCGCGATCTGAAACTTGCAGTGCAGTCAAGTGAGAGCTCTTGATCACTACTCCAAATGATTAGCTACAGAAGTCAAACGAAATTATCGAAGGAGGCAATGGCTATGTTAAAAGCAGGTCCAGTTCGAACAATGGAACTACATATCAGTCACATGTCTCTGGACTTTGCCGCATTGGGTCAAGCGCTTCAACCCCTGTCCATCTTTCATAAGCTCCACCAATTTTCCAGCCTCATGATAGACCCCGCGTCGAGCTCTCTACGTCTTACCTGCATAACAGATCCTCACAAGCACTGCGTCTCCGAACAATCAATGTGAGATGTCAGAACGAGGCCAACATCGAGGTGGACGAGGAGGTGGTGGTCGAGGTATGCCTACTCTCTTTCCCTTCATGTTTAGACTGCCCCTCCAGCTACAGTGGCATCAATCCTACCTAGCAATGCCACATAGAACGCACGCTATCCAGACAAATGCTAACCCTCTCTAGGTGAACACAGAGGCGGCCGAGGTGGTGGAGGAGGAAGAGGCGCACACGCAGCAGGAGGCGAGCGCGAGAGACCGAAGAAGGAGAATATTCTCGACTTGGGCAAATATATGGACAAGAAAATCACTGTGAAATTTACTGGTGGCCGAGAAGGTACGCTGCCCATTTGCCCCATGCCATGCCCCATTTCGCAATGAGTTACGCCAGATTGAAGGTACATTGCTGACGGCAGTCCTCAATTGCAGTTACAGGTACACTCAAGGGCTATGATGCGCTCATGAATCTCGTCCTCGATGACGTCGACGAAGTCCTACGTGATGATGAGGGAAATACTTCTACGAGGGCGTTGGGTCTGGTTGTTGCAAGAGGAACGCTACTGGTGCTCGTTAGTCCGGTGGATGGGAGTGAGGAGATCGCGAACCCCTTCGTGCAGGCTGAGGAATGATTATGATATGGCCAGATGGTGGGATGATCAGTAAGGTGTCTCTGATGCAGTGGAGGAGAGTGACATACCCGATTTACGGGCCCACGAACATGTTGGATGACTGCTGGATCTCTGAATTAAGCTCTGCCAGATGGAGGCGCACATGCAAACAGAGCAGCATACGAAAAATACCAGCAGGATGAATGTGGAGCAGTATTCTACTTGCATACACAATTCCACGAAACAGATTTCTTGCAGATGATTGACAAGTTACCTGATTTTATTTTCCGAATTTCTGGACATTAGCATTTTCGTATTGTCCGGCTATTTTCTGTTCATGCATCGAGTCATCTCACACTCGAGGACTTCATGCAGGCCCAGTGGCGTATTCTCTGCGCTGAAAGTTCTTCATCCATGGCTTCGCGCAATTATACGTGCGAGACGGCCCGCAACCTTAGTAGGGCGGTTCGGAGGTGTCTTTGAAATCTATGCTTGAGTTTATCCTTCCTGCAATCTCCTGCTTATTTTTTTTAGTTCGAATTGCCCTATGAAACCTGGATCACTTTGCCCGTTGTTCTTCCAGCATGATCAAGCTAAGGGCTGTTTTGGCGCAGTATACTTTTATGAGAGAAATTCGATAGGCAGCCGGACAATCACCATACAAGTCTCATTATATGAATAGTGAAGCGCCCATTTGAGCCCTGTCTCAAGCGGTACGTTCTCTTGATCAGTCTCTCTTCATCGTGCTGGCATATATCCTGGTTATTCTTTTATTCTCAAGCTCAATTCGTCTTGCATTTCAATCATTTATTCACGGAGCTACATTCGACACAGCTTGAGTCTTCTATGACTTGGATTTTGCAAGTCGCATGTCTTTTGTGAGCATACTCAAACTCCACTGTGACACTGTGATGCCAAGTACACCATCTTCAAGGTTCAAAGAAGGTGAGAGACTGCTTTAAGCTCAGATATATCGATGGATTCGTTGCTACATTGTATGGGTTTCAACCCTGCCTAGACACTCGGCACCTTGAAAACACTATTCGTCACATAATTATCACCCGAAAGATGCCCAGCACTAATAATATGCAGCCAATTCGGATCACTCAACACCCTGATCTCTCTCGAATAAGCACCACTCTGCGGCGTAGCAACCTTCGTCCAGCTGCCCACATCCCCAAGCTTCGTATTGATGAAGATATCAGAATGGCTATTTGCGCTCACGACAATCGTACCATTGGCACCTCCAGCAGGCGTCCAGACCACAAATGGGCTGGATGAGGGATACACGCCATTAGCACCAAGCAGGAACTCTGGTGCGGTATCGAACAAAAGCGGATTGCTACTAAGTCGGTAGTAGACTGGATTTCCACTTCCCGAGGGCGAAGAGATACCGACATTCTCGTAAGTCAGTATGTAGTTCCCATTCGGCAGTAAAGCGACAGTAGTCATGCCCGGTCTCCTCGCATATTCCGAATATGCAACGTCATTCACCACTGGTCCCCATGTCACTCCATCAGACGAAACCTGATGACATAACTTCTGACCGTGTGCTCTGTCCAATTGACTGGAGTAATACACTACAAGCTGATTGTCATATACCATTAAGAATGGTTCCCAGACAGGAGACTCGGCGTTATCGGGCACAGCTTTGCCGCCCGTGACGACTGTGGAGAGGAATGTCCAATTCAAGCCGCCGTTGGTGGAACTGTAGATGTCGATCTTTGTTTTTGAGAGATCGGTGGGGATGGAGACGCCGGCAGCGAGGATGGTTCCTGCGGGGAGCGCGCCGAGAGCTTGGGGGAGGAGGTAGAGAAAGGGTTGGTAGCGGAGACCCCAGTTGTTCACTGTGTCTGTTATGTTGGACAATGGGGACCAGGTTTGGCCGCCGTCGGTCGAGCGGTGGATGGGGAAGTAGACGAGTGGGGGTTCGGGGGAGTAGTTCTCCCTGTGGATTTGTTAGCGAGCAGTCATTAGGGGTATGAAAATAATAATGAGAAACTTACCATGTTGCGAGAAGTGTTCCATCTGCAAGCTGCACCGTTCTGCCATATAGCGTCTTGGGGGTGTTGTAATTCCTGGGAGGAACATAGATGGTTTTGAATGAGACTGGCTGATACGTGATAGCTCGCTGCTCAATAGCGAGATCCGAAGCTGGAGCCGACAAGACTGGAGAGATGGAAGCAGCAATTGCCAAGAAGGCGACGAAGACACGTTCACAAAACATGACGGCTGTATGTTTGATGTTTCGGAACGACTCTGGTTCCCAGGGAGCAGGCTTGATCTTTTAAGCCGATCTCTCTTGTTTATCCAGTCGTCAATTGCAGATTAGCCCTACAACTTCGTCGTCATCTAAACCCTTTAGCCCATCGCCGAGCGCAAGTCATCAGACAACGGCGCATATGTACAAATGAGGAAGTTAAGATCTCGGTACAACGCATGATCTATCACAAGAGAAGTTTTTCTGCATTGATCCATATATGTTAGTCAATATAGTATACGCTGCTTCATCTTTATTGGTTCATTTGTCTCATTGAAGTCTATTTACCCCTGGTGGTGTTAAGCGAGATGGCCTAATTGGAGCGCATGGGGTTGCTGCCGAGCCAATGCCGGGGCGAATGGACACTTACACTGCGGGGTCCGGGGAAGAGTGGAGACTGGTACCTGGATATAATGCCATATGTTTACATGCCGATGAGTTCTGGTGATTCTGAGCCTCGGCTGTCTAGCATCGTGGATCTTGAGCTTTAAAATCCATGCATATTGTATTCTAGAAACGATAATTCGTAAGTCCCGAGACTGGGGCTTGAACTAAAGAGCATAGGCATTTTATTTGTAGATATGCCACAATGATTCAAAAGAATCGCCCGGGGCCATCTTTCAAAGAGAATCTCAATTACCAATCTATTACGGAGGTTGTGACTCTCATCTTCAGTCCAAGTCACTTCCCAATTTCAACATCTTCCATCGGCCGACCGCCTTGTATGCGTCATGTCAATACATCCGAAAGACACGCACTTCGCGCTTTTGCTGTCACATACTCGAGAACGCAAACGCACGAGCGCAAAATATCGAGTCTTTGCTCCTACTTCACTTTCTTGTTGTAGCAAAAATCGCACAAGAATTCGACTATACTCAAAATTAGGGGGCTGTATACAGAAAGCGTTTGCAGTGGAAAATCGCTATCGGTCGAAACCGCTCAATACTCAGTGGATTTCTGAAAGGAGAGATCATTTGCCGTTCAGCTCCGCAAGGGTACGTGTGAGGGTCTGGCGGCTCTCCACCTTTCTCATGTTATGTCTTGACAATATACATGTGTACTATTGAAAGTTCAAAAAGAAGAGACGTACCAAACTGAACGCCTGCTTATATGAATACAAATGAGGCCGAACCACGGATTGCCATGCCACTTCTTCGACATATGGCGTCCAGCTTAAGCATTGGTACCGCCCCTTCGCTAACTTCAGATACATTAGAGCTGAAAAGATGAATTGTGGGTTCAAGCGCATCCATTGAAGCAATTAACACGACCAAAGCTACAGGGTCAACACAAAGTGTAGATTTAGCACACGAGAACAAATATACAACACTAGGTATTTCAGTACGATCGCTAGCACCCAACTGCTTAAATCAGTTTTAGGCTGTTTACATTTTGTACCGTTGTCAAACACCACAATCATATTTGTAGGCAGGGCTCGAGCATATCTTGGGGGTGTCATATGGTTGTTGGCTGACAACAGACATGGCGGACTCACTTTAAGATTCGTTATTTAGACTTGCGATCACTCTTCTGATAGAGTGGGCTATGAGGCCTCCGGAGGAAGCCTTGGACTTGCTTCTAAATAAGTCCAAGAGGTTGTTAGATTATTATGAAGATTTTATTCTGCATAAATAGCCTATGCCCTCTAGTCCCAATTTGCATGGGAGAGCGTATCCCCTAGATGCACACGTCAAGTTACTAGAATCTTAGCGTATGGCCATTTAGCTATTCACGTATGGCTATTTAGCTGTGGTCTTTTTAATCCTCCTGGTCTTGATTTGCCAATGTTGAAAGTTGCTAAGAACCTCGTTCAGGACTTGGAAGTAGACGATGATGACAACTTAGATCAGAAGATAATTGCACTGATATCCCGAAAAGGTGCCCAGCTGATCTCTATGCCATCAACAGAGAGTATACCTGCTTTTACGACAGTAAAACGTATTTGTTAGATGAAGGTCAGTCATCAAATCATACCCCGCCACTCCCCCCAGGCGGTTTACACCTGAAGTGATGCAAAAGACTAGACACGACCAAGGCTTACACTACCCTCAGCATGTTGTTCGAAATCTGCGAGAACATTCCTGATCTCGCAGAAAGCACACCCGCTAATGTGCAAACACACGTGTAACTCAGACATGACCTGAAAGTCTCCCGATATCTCTTGAGGAATGCTTATTGTTGAGTATTTTTCCATTGCATAATCTCGAATCTCGCATCACCTCTAGAATACTGACCACGATAAATCTGACGCAATATCTATTGTCTCCTCTTCGCGTGTCTTGTTGCTCCAGGATGACCTCTTACTAGGTCTCCTATCTTCCTGCATCTCCTTTATTTGAACGACCCAAGCGCGTTGGTCATCTCTGCACCGCTCTTCCTGTCCGGGCGCTGTCCACTGCCATCTTTCCACCCATCCCACACATCCTACTTCTCCCTCCTCCCTCTTTATTCCAACTAATACCTCTTTCCACCCATCGACGGCTTCAATAACTCCCCAAAAGCGCCCTCAACCTGCTTCCTCAACTCCCTGTACGTCACAATGAAAACATCCTGCTCATCTCTACTTACAAGCCTCACCTTCTCCGCAGTCCCCGCATCCAATTTATTCACACACTCCAGAATCCACGCAAGATCCACATTCGGCTTCCCCTCTGCGTTCACTTGATGAAACACATAATCCCTAAACAACTTCAAAATATACCTCTCTCCGACGTCAGACCATATGACTTCGCCTTCGTACTCCGGCCTCTCGTTTATGGTGCCAAGTTTAGCGATGAGGCGGAACAAGCGGCCGTTTTCAAGTTCGGCGGAGAGGAGGGAGAGAGTGGTGTCGGTGGTGTGCAGGGAGTTGTCGTAGGATGTCATGATTTGAAGGGAGATGCCGCGGATGAATTCGGAAAGGTCTTTGGTTTCAGGTGGAGTAGCGGGAGTGAGGAGCCATTCGACCGTATCTCTGAACTCGACGCTATAATTCCGCTTTAGGCTTTCCAAGGAGCCTTTCAGGGGTGTGTTGCTAGATGCGAGAGCAGCGTTGTTTGTTGCGATAGCTAGGATTAATTTGCCGAAGAGGATAAAATCTTCTTGTTGGAGTTCGGTGATAGGGCGGTCGGCTTCGAATTGTACGACGTCGAGGATGGAGCAGGCGTTTAGACGGATGCGGTTTTTGTCTGTCACAAGAACCTTACTAGGGTCCATACAGCGCGCTGCGAGGTTAGCTGCGTGTATGGATTTTATGGCGTTGGCGATTTGTACGATGTAGCCCCAGAGGATTTGTTCTGAGACGACGGTGGTTGCGATCCGATTGCCATACCGGTTTGTGTTGGTAAAATGGGCTTCGACTAGGGTTTTGGACAGGGGATAGTAGTTGTAAACAAAGATAAGCGAGCTGTCGCCAAAGGCTCGTGTGGTGAATGCGTCTATGACGGAAACCACACCTGCACTGTCAACTCGCTTCCAATTCTTGGCCGATTGCACGGCATTTGCGTTACTTAGACGAAAGCCTTACTTATTAGCTTCGTACAAAACCTACGAGGTTGATCACACACCTTCAATTCGTCGCAACACATATGTTAGACCGTTTTTGCTTGAAACGGCCTTATAAACCCAGCTGGGAAAGCCAAAAACAGTCGCGCTTCTGTGATGGCTGGTATCTAATGGTACGAGAGTATGGTAATGCTCCACAATCGGGAGTTGAGAATCTATCTTGTTAGGAATTGCTTGTCAGGAGACGTCGGGAACTCACTTGGCATGATCTGACGTGCTGCTTCCGACTTCTTTTGCAGGTCTTCTCGAAGATCATTTGGCATGAAGAAGTCGTGAGTATGTCTCTGATAGGCAAGAAGATCTTGTCTATGGGCGCCAATAGGAGCATAGAGATGATATTGAAGCTGGCAAAATCAGAATCTGCATATATACTGGGATGATAATCTCACTGGTTGAGCCGGAGAGGAAAAAGCTGTCTGAGTTTGAAAGTAACCAGCATTATTCGTTTGAACATTGTTCTCTTCGAGGTAAGGATTATACGAAGCTGTAGGCATAGTTTGGTTCATTGACTGCATCGAGAAAGGGTCATAAGTAGCTTGTGTATCAGGAGTTGCTCCATTTGCCAACAACTACCAAGAAAGTCAGCAATAGAATGGGTACATCCCCAGGAAATTGATGTCCTTACGCTATGAGAGAGGTCATAATTTTGAGGCGTAAATTCTTTGATTGTTGCTGGATTGAAGACTGCTGGCTCAGCATCAGGGGGAGGATTTGGTGTTGTAGTACCTATAATTTCAGCATGGGCGCCAATGATGACAGATGCGCGCTTACCTCCGAACCTGGGAGTAAATGGCGCTGCGTTGGCAGCATGAGAGGAAATGGTGGAAGTCTTTCCAGCAGCCGCAAGAGTTGATGGTGTGAAGGCCGGTGATTCTACATTCAAAGACTTCTTCCTGTTCCGCGTAGATTAGCAGTCAATTACCAACAACATTCCCAAGGAGCCCCAGAGGTTGTCGGCGTCCAATATCCGGTTGGCGAAGTGTAATTCGAACAGACGGCGAAATGTAACTCTGGTAGGGGGCTGTATCATCCTTGATTTGATAACAGATCCAGCAAAGAGTCTCCAAGGTCTTGCTCCTTATAGCCAGTTGCGACTCTTCCCGATCATGTTGGTGCAAGCTCATGTGACCATTGTTCAACGCAGATCTAGAAATTCATCGATAAAGCCGCAAGATGTCGAAAACTGATTCTCTTGTATCACCCGAGAGGTAGTCTGCGTCATGCATGTAGCAGAGCTTCACATTCGTAGTGTCAAATCTGGACAGGAAGCTGTGGGCGATCCAAAATAGAGGAATATGCCTTTCAATATCGACAGTGCTCGCAATAAAGCGTTGGAGGCTGACGATGCCGGGAATTTTATGATGCTCCAGAGGATTTGTGGAGATTTAAAGGTTTCTGCGTCATGAGATAGAAAGCCAACATTCGAAGTACAGCCATTTATAAATGCAATTCCAGCCTGCGTGCGCAGGAAGTTAATTCCTTCGACGCTCTTTACTTTTGAACTCGATTCGGCCAAAGCGCTTGAGTTTAGGCACTGTATGGTTGTGGAGGAATGTAGCAGGAGTTGTGCGACAGAGGACCGATGGTAAGTGCCTGGACGTTGAACTTGGTCCTGTTTCATAGTGACCATTGTCGCAAGTAAACCCTCGTCACTCGCAGCCCTTGCACCCAACATCTGAACTGATTGAGCATTGAATTTCGTAGGCCTACTTTCGCTTTCCCAGCGTCAGATGGTGCTAGCCGTCATCCCTGCTTCATCATGCTGTCGTTCGAACCTGCCCTGTCGGCAGAGGCTTCTTCCCTTATCAAATTTTATCCAGCTCCAAGCAACGAACACCCCTTCAATTAAGGTTCCTAGTATCCAATGATTGTATCCAGTATATCCTCCAGGCTGATCCAGTTCCATCCGCGAGTTCCGCAGTCCAGAGATTCGGAATGTCCAAGTCGAAGAAGAATGACAGAAAATATATATACTTACGAGTCTGCCTGTATCATCATGCTCTTATTAGGGTCATGGCTGAAGACACATCCCGAGTCTTCCCACCGGCAATGGCCATATATCGTAACATTTCTGCAGAGGGTATCCTTCGAGTTTTCTGAATGGAGCCCAATCAGCCCCAGCTCCGATTGTTCTTTCTGCTCGCCGATTTGCCTGCGACCCCGGTACGTACCTCGTCCCTTCGGTCTCGGCGATCCGGCTGGCTTGCGCAGCTCGGGTGGATTGAATCGGGCTGAAGACATGATATGACGTGTCGGAGTTTCTTGGATCGTCCAGCTTCCTATCTGCCACCACCCGTTGACACGATGCGAAGTCTATTGACGAATTAGCAGAGACTACACGAAGGAATGACCATTACAATCGTAGCTTCAAAGCGCCGAAGAGCATTGATGTGAATAGGATATCATGGACGACAAAGACAGCTACCTGCTGTACCAAACAAGGCTCTGAGGATGATCACTTACTTCAATCTGACGAACATTGCTTTGCTGCGAGTTTTGATCAATTGATGCCCATGAAGGGGTCGTCGCAAACGGTCCCAACTGTCGCCAAAAGAAATACGACTATTCACAGATCAATTGTGAGCAAAGAAGAGGTGATTATGTGATTATGTGACTATGTCGTAGTTGTAGTAGTATCTGTACTGAATGTTACGCGGGGCGGTCGAAAGGTGGAGCAGACGCCTCAGCCTCAGCCTCAACGCGCTTTTGGGGTCGGGGCAAGATGTGGCTACGTGGTGTAGCTGGTGTGGCTGGTGTGCCGACGCTCGATAGCATCATCCCGCCAGACACATACTCTGCTCTACTCATATATTGCCTTTATAATCGCAACTTCACTAAATCCACGTACTTCTGCTATTCGATTCTTTCTGTGGCCAGATTATGTTTCATGAGATGTCTTCATAAGGAACACACCAGATACAAGAGGGATCTGAACAATGGCAACTCCAGCAATAGACGTCAGCGAGCTCTCCGAGCCGCAACAGCTGGCCTTACAACAATATACTGCCGTCACAGATCAGGATGTCGCAGCCGCGATACCACTCCTACAACGATCGCAGTGGAATTTACAGGTAGTCTACACATTTTCTGAACATCGACTGTGCCATGCTATATCAACAACTTTATATACCTACTAATCTCATACAGATAGCAATTGCCAAGTTCTTCGATGGTGAAGGTCCAGACCCAGTCGAAGAAGCACGAGCAGCTCAGAATGCGCCTCCTCCACGAGCACCCAGGCAAGAGAATCTACAACAGAGTCTACTTCAAGGTTCATCACGAGCTCTCAGATCCGAGCCGCAGAATGATGCCGCGCCTCGAATCGTACCTCAACCAGACGACGATGCGATCCAGAGGCCAAACCTCATACTATCCCTCCTCTTCACGCCCTTCAGCATACTTTACAAGATCTTCTTCTCTCCCTCATTCGGCATATTCTCCTTCCTCTTGCCTCTCCTCCCACGAGCATTACGACCGAATCCCACAACTGGGACAGCAAGGAGGGGCAATACGGGTGGTAGACGGGCATTGAAGCCCCGGGATTCGGTGGCACGATTAAAGCGAGAATTCGAAGAAGAATACGGACCCAACACCCTCCCTTTCCACGAGGGCGGCTACGCACAAGCTCTCGACCTCGCCAATAAAGAGCTCAAATTCCTCATCATCCTCCTCATCTCCACCGAACACGACGACACATCCTCCTTCATTCGCTCCACGCTCCTCGACCCCTCCGTCCAAACCTTCCTCAGCACGCCCTCCAACAATGTAATCCTCTGGACAGGCGATGTCAGAGACTCCGAGGCCTACCAGGTCTCCACAGCGTTACATTGCAATAAATTCCCATTTACTGCGGTCGTAGCACACGCGCCTAAAAAAAGCACGTCTATGTCCGTCATTTCGCGTATCGTCGGACCGATGGATGCATCTACCTACCTAGCACAAATCCGAAGTGCTATTTCCTCGCATGAAGAAGAACTAGCTACAGTCCGTGCCTCGCGCTCTGCTCAGAATTTCGAGAGAAGTCTACGGCAGGAACAAGACTCTGCGTACGAGCGCAGTTTAGCGCAAGATAGAGAGCGAGCACGTCTGAAGAAAGAAGCAGAAGCTGCCGCCGCTGCCGAAGAAAGGCGGAAACAGGAAGCGGAGAAAGCAGCAAGCCAATTGGCAGCACATAAACTTCAATGGCGCAAATGGCGCGCCTCTTCCATCTCCCCCGAGCCGAGTGCGGATGAGAAGGATATCGTGCGCATAGCACTCAAGATGCCGGAAGCTGCGCGAGTGATGCGGCGATTCCGATCTGATGATAGCATTGAGGAGTTGTATGCTTTCGTGGATTGTTATGAGTTTGTCAAAGGTGGCTTTGCGACGGAGTCTGTTGATCAGCCAAAGAGCTATGAGCATGTATTTGACTTCAGGGTTGTGCAGACGCTTCCTAGGGTGGTTTATGGAGTTGAGGATGGGGGAACGATTGGAGAGAGGGTTGGACGGAGTGCGAATCTTATTGTAGAACCTATCAAGGATGAGGAGGAGGAGGAAGAGGATGAGTAGATAATGTCAGTGATAGATTGTAATAAAAGTGTCTGCAGAATTGTTCACTGTCAAATATATCAGCGCAGCCTCTCGTCTCAGGGAATGCATTGCATTTAAATTGATCGTCCATTTGGTGCACTAATGTACTGGAGCTCTTTTTCATTATTCGAACGATTAACGGTTACATCTCCGCATGCGCACTCCAATACAAAGTACTCTTAGAACACATTGCTTTCCCCAGGACCGAGGCTAGTCCAGTTGATGATCGGCGAAGCGACTTGACAAGTAGATATCAAAGGTCTTGGAGTAAGTCCATAACTTCAGCTTCTCACAACGGGTCAAAATCCTAAGATAAGCTTCTGGCCTTATTACCATATCGGAGCGACTCCGAACTGATTTGTCACATCGATAAGGTAGTGACCTACTTGAAAGCGCGAAAGCCGTACTCATGGTGACGAAGACATTTCGGCCTCTATCGTCGTATGCAAAATTACTGACCAGCTCTATCGTCTGGCATATCCCAGGCTGCTGACAAAGCCGCGGCCTTTGACATCCTCGTTTCGACTTTCCACTTAAAATTTCTCGTTTCGACCTTCCCTATGCGTACACTATTCATCAATTGTCCATGACAAGACATTTCCCAATCTAACGAGTGCAAGACAGTCATCATGCGGAATCCATAATTCTAGTCCCGGCATGCCAAAGCACCATTCTAGTCCTTGCAAGATCTTGTTTTGCGATGCTTGGCCCCGATCAGAAGCTGTGTCCAGATGATGAAAAGCGTAAGCGAGGCATACTTCGCCGCATTCTCACATTCATGTGTCTGTGGACATTTGCTTTGTAAGTAGCAAGGTAAAAGGACTAATGCAAGGCAACTATTTGCGATCTCATAGCCAAGACGACGATGCTGTGGAGATTTACGCCTGTCCTTGGGTTCCAAGGGTGGCTTCGACTACCTCGACAATTGATATATAAGTAACACCCCCGTCCTCCTTGATTCACTTCTCATACCAAACAACACTTTGACGACATCAATCCGTCTTGAATCATATCACAGTTTCTCCACTTCCATCTCCTCGACCTCTCACATTACTTCATCACCACCACACATCACCACCACTGAAACATCTTGTCCTTCAGCAACAATGGCACAAAGCATCGACCCCGATCAACTCACCAAGCTCTTCATGGCCACCAAAACCATCCGTCGAGATCCATACCCTGCTATTCTTCCCTCCAATCCCTCAAACTCTCAGAAAGATAGAATCATCATCATCACCGGCGCTAGTGCTGGTCTTGGAGAAGTATGCCTCCTCGCTCCTCACTCTGTTCCCCTCATCCCTCCTTCCTCCTCCTCTTCTCGGCTTGGGAATTCTACAATACCCCAAAATATTCTAAACACATCACTAACCCCCAATTCTCTAGGCAGCCGCTAAAATATGGGCTCATGCCGAAGCAAAAGGCATCGTAATCGCCGCACGCAACCTATCCAACCTCATCAAACTCGCCGAGGAACTCAGGGTCATCAGTCCGCAAACTGTTGTTCTGCCTATCAAAGCAGATATCTCCAATGAGGAAGACGTCAAGAGCCTATTTGTTGAGGTTCAAAAAACGTTTGGGAGAGCGGCCGATGTGTTGCTGAATAATGCAGGTGTGCTTGAGGATGGAGATATCGCTGATACGCCGGTTGATAGATGGTGGTCGACATTCGTGAGTTTTGCATTCTCTCTTTCACGTTCTGCTTTCCTTTTGCCTTTTTCTTCTCTCTCTATCCTATATAGCCTGCTCGAGGTTTGCGTGTGATGCTAATAGCAGGAAATAGGAAATCAATGTTAAAGGCATCTACAGCATGACGCACCATTTCATCAACTCACAGGCCAACCCCAAAGAATCCAATGCCACGATCATCACTGTCTCTTCGGGTAGAGCTGGACTTGTGACTCAAGCTGGGTCGTCGTATAATATCAGTAAACTTGCTGTGCAGCGATTAATGGAACATCTGCAACTTGGTACGTTCGCCTCCTTCCTCTACTCTGTCACCCTCTCGGCCCCTTCACCAGCTCTCCCGCTTCTCGTCCTTCCATCACATGAAAATTCAATCCATACTAACTGATCAATCAGAACTACCTAATATCCGCGCCTTCACAACCATGCCCGGCATAGTCGCCACCACCATGGTAAGTCTTTCTCTGAACTTCCTCTCTACTTTCCCTATATCTCACGAGTCATGGCGCCACGTCGTTCTCGTGAAATCACACATCAATCTCCCTTAACATTACCCGACTTCCCGAGTTTATCTTGTGACAAATATCTGCTAACACTCATTACGTATAGGCCGACGAAACCTATCTCCCGTTCGCCAAAGATCACGCTGATTTAACCGGTATGCTAGCCCTCTATCTCGTGCAACCGAGAGCCGATTTCTTGAAAGGGAGTATGGTGTGTGTTAATTGGGATGTGGAGGAGTTGGAGAGTCATAGGCAGGAGATTGAGGAGAGTAAAAAGTTGATGATGAGCTGGATGCCGGTTTTGCCTGTTGGTGGTGGAAAGGGCTTGGGTGCTTAGCTGGCAAGCGAGCTGTGAGGAGAAATCGGTGCTAGTTCCACACTTCTCTTTAGCAATTCCCTCTTTGCTCAGTCAACATTGGTTGTGGTAAGCAAGCAGAAGTTAAGCGAGTATCATCAACAAGGTGTTTCTCGAATAAAGAACTCAATTTTCCTTGCTATTGTTCCCTTCTTGGTATTGTCACATACAGCACAAAGGAATACCCACCGAACCAAATTCCTCGGCTACTACTACCCATCATCTCTTTGGTTCCATCCTCCCACACTCACTGCTGCAAAATCACAGTTTACTAGTTTAGTAAATTACCGAGTTCAAACAATCTCGAACAACATAATGTGCACACAAATCCCCTCCACAGCCCCGACATGCCGCTGTCTTTGCCACAGTCGCCAACAACAGTCACAACCCTCAAATTACTTGCCGACGACGGTGATGACAGGAACCGAGCATTGGTTATCTTGCAGTGTGGCCCAGGAAACGGGGATTTTGTGTAAAGTGTATGTTAGATGTGATGGAGCTGGAGCTGGAGGGGGAAGAGGTGGGATAAGTTGTTTGAGGTGTTTGAGAGGGGTGTATTATGGTGCAGGTAGGGGTGATTAGTTGAATTGGTGAGTTGTCTTTGAATAGCCCGTGGAGCATCTTGACTAAACTCTTTATCCAGGATCGGGTTATGAGGTCGTGGTTTCTTGGGATATCGGCATCAAGTATCAATTTGGCCTTTGTTTAAGACGTACCGGTTGCTGTGATACCATGAATCGTAGCTTTTCCAAACATATATTTTTGGCTCAGTAAAACACATCTGCAGTATACAATCCAACATCATATCTCGCAATTACCTTCCAGACCCTCATGATCATCTAACCTTAACACCGAAGCTTCCTCATCTCAAAGCACTCCACAAACCCAGCACCCCACCCAACCCAATCATCATACCCCTAACAGCATTCAACACTCCAAATTTCCCCAGCAGCACCCTCACTTCCCTCTCCTCTTCGCTCGTCCCTTCCCTCTCAGTCTTCACCTGCGGTAGACTCCTATCCGTAAACTCATCCACATCTCCCTTCCCCTCCACACTATCCCGCGCACTCCTCTCTCCCCTCTTCCCCTCCTTCTGCGTGCCCGCTTCTACAGCACTCTTCTGACTTCTCGCCCCTCCGAGTTTCTCGTTGAGTTCAATGAGTGCGAAATTCGTCGGGACCATCACCAGCATCGTCCAAGGCGCAATACTCACAGCCAGCACAGCAGCCGTCAGATATCCATTTACCGCGCTACCGTTTTTCCCGAAATTCAGGATCTCAAGAGCTGATTGTCGCGGCGAGAGGGATTGGAAAGCGAGAGAGAAGAAGCCCATGGAAGATATGACGGCGGCCGAAGGGAAGATGTGTGAGCCACGCGAGAAGAGCCAGCGGATTTGAGGGAGAGAGTGGGGTGCGGGTTGGGATTGCAGCATGGGGATTGTGAAGAAGGTCATGGTGAGGATTGAGCCGGAGGAGAGGAGCGACGTTATTATGCTGAGGGTTTGGAGGAGGGATGTTAGAGGAGAGAAGGTTGACATTGTTGTGGATAGTGAGAGGTTGGTGAGGTCTTTGTGATGATTCAAAAAACAATGGCGTTGAGTGGGATATGTTGAACTTGATTGTGTTGTGGTGGTCGTTGGTATTGTGATGTTTCTCAACTATCCAGAAGCTCACAATTGCGACTCAAGCAATTCAGGTAATGACGTCAGACCAAAACTCGGAGATCTCGAAAGTCCATGTCCGCATGCAAACCGCCATTTCAACAGAAACCTCATCATGCAGTGAAACATAGAATTGGTTAATTGGTCTGATTGCCAAAGACCGATGAACGGGCTTTGCGGCTTCTGGAGGTTGTCTAGCGCCTCGCTTACTGTATTGAATCAAAGGTGGGTCAGTGAAAGACATGGCATCCTTGGAGCGATATCTGTGTGGGAATTTCAGCTTGATAGTCTTCAAGTCGTCAGGTATAGTATATCTAGTTAACATCTTGAAGCTTATCTAGTAGGGAGGCTTCTATCAAGTATAAAAGCATCGCACTACGGCTCATTTTTTGAAAATGGAAGACCAAGCAAGAAAACAAGTCTGCACCTCCGTCTACACGCTTCCGGAGATCGACCTCCGATTCCAGAATTACCAGCTCACATTTGATAGATTTTCTGAGAATTGTAATTTCTTCATTCGCAGAAGTACGCTAATATCTCGGGGGCCAGACTTTTGGAAAGCCATTTCTACCTGGTGTGGACCCCTCAGGCAAGACACATGTGATAACAGGAGGCAATACAGGCCTCGATCTCAGAAATGCGAAACACCTGTGTCTTCTCCAACATAATGTCACTTTAAATATTTCCTTTGAGATTGCGACTGACATGAATCACAGCGCCCCACTCAAAGCCAGCAAATAATTCTCGGCTGCCGCTCCCTGATAACAGGCGAAGAAGCAAAACAAAAAATATTGCGAATCACGCTTTCCGCCTCATTCGAAGTTTAGGAAGTCGATCAGAGTAACATTGCGTTTGCTCTCATGTTTGGAGAGACATTGGATAACCTGCATGTATTTATAGCCAACACAGGAATCGAGACAGTCGCTTTTGAGCGTACCAAGGGATATGAAAATTCATTGACTGTGAACGTCATCCCACAATCTTTCTTTCTCTTCTTAGCGCTTCCAGAATTGAGAGAAACTGTTCATAGAAGTGGAACGCATACGATTCTCTCGATCGTGGGGTCGATGCAACACGCATTCGCGCCGAGCAAGGAACTGAATTTCGAGGACGGGAGGAATATTTTGGAGTTATTGAGCGAGAAGAAGAGCGCGAATATGGTGGGACGATATTAATTGACGAAATTGATGACGCAGATTTGTGAGAAGGAACTTGCTGAGACGCTGAGCGTTGGTGGGAAAAATGGGATGAGCGAAGTGGTGGTCAACTGCATTAATCCTGGACGGTGTAAGACGGAATTGTCGCGGTACTACGTTAAAAGGGAAGATTGTTGATGCTATCTTTGGCATGATTGGGAGGACCGCGGAGGAGGAGGGAGGACGCTGGTACGTGGATATACAGAGGGGAGGAGACTCATGGAATATATCTGAGTGAGTTTATGGTCAGACAGAATCGGCTTTTGTAAGAAGTCAAGGGGAGATGGGATCCAGAAGAGGCTTCGGAAGGAGTTGGCTGAGAAAGTGGGCAGGCTGGCTCCTGAGGTGATGTCTGCCCTTAGCTGAGGAAGACGGAGTCCGCTTAAGTTCGCCGTATTTGTTTGAGGCCAGCCAATTTGGCTCAGCGAAGAGAATTGGCACTTCGCAGTAAATGTATCTTTTTAGACAAGTCACCAGGAAATTGAGTGATATCGACGAAAGACCTCGGGGACCGCCCCAATATACTTTTATGCTTTCATTATCTTATCGAGTCGCGACATCAAGATGTACGCGACGGGCCATTCCGTCGCCGAAGACGGTATCATACCGCTTAGGCACGGATCTTTCAACTGAGATTTTGCCAGTCCATATTCCAGTCGATGTTTGCCGTGTTATCTACATCCTCGAGAAAATTGTCCCAGTTCGTCCATGAAAGACCATAGTCAGGCAATATAGCGAATTGAGCACTCCCATAGACTTCTACGCCTGTTTGACCAGGCACGACATCGTTACTTATCATACCTGAGTTCAGGAAGAAGGGATCAAAAGTAGTCGCTGCCTCCTGGGGAAGAGCTTGTTGATTGATGTCGAGATTAGCAAGTTGATCTGGGACAAGATTTGAACTGGCCGAGACACTTTGGTGCGGAGCAGAGGTGGATGGCGAGAGTAGATCCGACATCCCCTCCACGAGAGTCTCTCCTCTTAGCTGCCGAGTGCGACGCATAAGCTTGACGATCGGCCTCCACAGCATTCCAGATTCACTATCAGCTACCACTCGCGCATATCTCACAAACGTCTTCTGGGCCACAAGATACGCATTATTCGCTGCCGGACCTTTTACAGGCCCACAAAGCTCAGCAAGAAGTACGGCTAAGACGTACCACTTCACCCATGAAAACCAAGCCCAGGTCTTGAAGGTAGAACTGCTATGTTTAAGTAGCGCTTGCTCCAGAATATGAGTAGCTGAATCCATAACATTGAAGTCATCCCAAGGTGGAATATTCCTCTGTTGGTTGCGATGTGGAGGACGGCGAAGCATCAATTTGATATTCGCTAAGGATGCTCCTGCAACAGCTTGAGCGAATTGTTCTAGAGGTGGGGATGAAGAGTTGGTGTTGGAAAATTGGACTTTGGCGTATTCTTCGTACGCGTTGCATGCGGCTACTGCTTCTTTCCACCTGCTCCAGGAGTCGCCGGTATCGGATGGTACTTCTTCAATGGCTTTCTGGCAGGTTGATGCACGGTGGGTCATAGACGCAAATGTCATGTCCGTAAAAACAGCTGGCTCGATTGGTGTTGAGCATCCAGGATACAGATCCGAGTCGCTGACGTTAAGTGGTGGATTCTGTAGGTCCTGGCTAGAGAGTATAGCTGGTGCTCCTCTGTCGAGTGCCAATTGCGCATCAAGAACACCGATGGAAGACCAAACTCTTCGCCGTATCTCCAAGTCGAAAGCCGAGTACTTTCTTGGATCTTCAGATCCTAGTTGCAACGCGTTTGCCAACCGTACGACAATAGAGAACAGTGTCCAAGCTGATGCGTGTGTGGTAGAGCATTTTAGACCAAGCTGTTCACACGTCAACCTTAGTCATTAAATGAAAGAGTGAAGATAAGTAACATACCAGATATACGAGAAACGCTTGCAACAAGATCAGGTCTGGTTGTTCGAGTAATTTCGCACTCGAGAAACACATCTCAGTACTAACCCGAAGCTGATCTCTCAGTACTATCTTCTTGCAGCCAACAGAGGCCTCGACATCTTCATCGGTCATGATGCACACCGTAGTGTAGTATATGGCTGATTCTAAAGCTTGGGTCCGGCTCGATTCAAGTCCATTTTGACCAGCATCCTTCTTGTCGATTGCAGCCACAACTGAGGGCCAATGGAGAAACTTGATGACAGGATCAACTCGTTCCTTGTAAGTGGAAAGCAGCATGCTTCTTTTCTCACTAGTGATGAAATGCGTTGGATCGTAGACGGAGGTAAGAGTGTGGTGACCAAAGAGGACGTTCTCAGGGCTGGACCCGTACCCTGTTGAGGTCATTGGGGAGTCAATAGTGGTTTCGCTGGGCGAGTTCTCATCTTCTCCCTCTTCTAGAATTTCACGAATGCCATTTGCCTATGATAGGAATGAGCTTGGAGACATCACTCGTTCTGTTAATGCCTACCTCGAGTGAAAGAGCTTCCCAGAAGTCCGAGGCAACATATTTTTGCAAAGGATTTGAGTCCTTGGGCGTAGAGCTTTCAGGCGACGGATTAACACAATCCTGTGGCTCATTCCCACTCCCTCTCCCCGACTGTACCTGGGCCTGAGAAGAATAAGCAATTGGATATGGCCGGCAATTTCAAGCATTTTTAGGTACAAACCTTCAACATCCTCACCATCTCCTCCAACCTCGCAACTCTGGTATCAATCTCCCCACCACCGCCATTTTTCTGCTGCACAGTCCTCCCGCGTGGTTTCCTCGCCCTTTGCACCGTATTGCACTTAATGCCCGCACCTTTACACGCTGTGCATGATGGGAGTTGCTTGTCACATTTCGTCTTCCTTCTTTTGCACTCTTCGCAACTCAATCGAACTGCTGGAGCGGGAGGACCGTTCATGGTTTTATCGCTTGTGTTTGTTTACTTTTGAAATTGGCGGAGATGCGTTCTTGCATGTGAAGAGATGTGGTGGAAAGGTGGGGTTACATCATGGTCTCGTTTCGGCTTACGTGAGGTGGGTTTGAGGCACAGCAGGTAGGTAAGGTAAGAGACGACAGGTCTTTTTTGGATTACAACTTTCATTCAGTTATAGAAGCTGGCGCGTATCGCGACTCATATTTTCATAATTCAATTCAATTGCAAATGTTGACGGGAATTGTTGTTTGTAGTATTGATTATGAGGATTGGGTTCTTTAACAATCCACATGTTATTCCCGAAAGATTTCCTGGTTACTACCCTCAACGGCAGTGTTGTCTCGTCGTTCCAATCCAATAACAAGCCTCAAAGCGCTCACATTTTGCTCTTCATACCCTCTACTCAAGGTGCAACGAGAAAAATCATACTTACTCCCTTCACGCATTTCCTGACTTCTGCATTTCTGGCAACCCTTGATTCAAGAACTTTTGGTTTCCCGACTCCGCGGCGCAACCAAATTGGTTCTCATGAGTCGATGTCCACGGGACCTCTGTTTACTCCGTCCGTAGGGTGACTGAGGCCATTCGCCTCATCAGGTCTCTGTTGCAAGGTCTGTATTCACAATCAAGTTATCGATCTGATCTTCATATTTCAGGGGTGATAGTCTAGTAAGGCTCCGGCATGGCTTTGGCAAGCATCTAAGTACCGAGTACATCGAGATGCATCTAGGCTCGTTCGCACATAGTTCTCGTCTTGTTTTAACAGCTCCCCGTACTGTGAATCTTTAAAGTACCCTAACCTTGAACAGGCGTTGTGAACTTCTTCAGTTGAGTTCAAGCTTCTTGCCATGGAGGAAAAGAGATCACCGTTGGAGAAGTGACGAAAGTAAATGTCAAGGCTGAGTATAATATCATGGCTGGTTGGCAGACCTGACTATTGTCCATTACAAGGTTCTGCTGAGACAGTGTTTTCCGTCACAAAGACTGGGATCAACTTGTAGAAATAGCCTGGGATACGAATAATTGCCCTGATTTGGGTAGCATGATACAGCCACAAAGCTGCAATCCATTTCGGCTCGCTGGATAGAGGAGCACCTATCATTTGTCATCACAATCGACCATTCTCACAGCCTTGAAAGCCTCCTCCGCAGTGTGTCCTTCTCCACATTTATCACGGCATTGCACATCCAGGAATCTCTAAGCTCCATCACTACGATGTATACTGCCTTGAGTAGCGAAAAGCGGAAGATCCGACTCCTTTTCATCCACCCCGAAACGGATGACTTCGATCATATATTCTGCTCTCTCGCAACATTTTCACTCGACGAAAATCCTCATTACCATGCGCTCTCCTGTACCTGGGACGATGCGACAGTTAACGAGCAAATTCAGGTCTCTAGCAAGATATTCTTTACAACCCAAAACCTTGTCGCAGCACTCAGACAGCTCTGAATGTGTCGAATATAGGATTTTGTCTTTCGCTTTGGCGACCATGGGAGTGTATAGCATGACGCATAGCCTGTGAACAGCGATATATCTTATCAAAGTTCTCGAAATATAAAACTCCCTCTGATGCTTTTAGGTTCCTAGTAACTTCCTACTAAATCTAAAATCAACCTAATGATGTATGTCTAGTTCATTTTGATATTCGTTATCTATAATCCTGGATTTCTCTGCGAAACTCTCGTTTTGTAGAAAACACTAAAGATCAATCAAATTTAACTAAAAAATAAAAAAAAGCCAAAAAAAATATCAGGCGTAGCGTCTTAGGACTCCTTCCACATCAACTCATCTAGGATTAACTAGATAAGATGAATATGATGCTTCCTCTTGCGAGTGGTACTATCATTAATGATGAGCCTCCGCCCTGCTCGTACCCGCGGTGTTCTAGAATTGAAGCCTTCGATGTCGCCAAGACTACTTAACCACACAGGTAATTCATCTTGGTCCCCCCGGGCTTCTCCAGACAGAAGGAGTCAAGTAGCGTCGGCATCACGCTCACAAGATTTGACACCCCTAGCTATTGAGGGCAACTTGCAAACGAGAAGGACCGGCCGAGTCCACGACCAGCTAACCGACTGGCTACTGTTGACGGTTTGAACGTCATATAGATCATGTATTTCGACATGCGATTGACGGATTTCACGTTATTTGGTTATATCAAGGAGGCAAACTTGTTTTGTGCCTGGGCTGGCTAAGCGAGGACGACGAGTTTCCCCTTTCGTGACATGCAACCTCCTTGATTTCTCAGTGGTAATACTCGTCGCTCTGCTTTTGTTCACATCATATGTCGTTAGACTTTTACCTACTTCTCATACTTATGAAAATGGACGCTCATATTTTTGGCGCGTATCTGATTTTTCAGGGTAGTGATTTCTTTGTTTACTTCAGAACTGCCCGCCAAATCCGCATGTTTTTAGATCCGCGATCTTAGAATAGCGGCTTTATCCCCCGCAGCATCAGTTCTAACAAACCTCTGAAAGAAATCGATGTGTCATTCCGTGGTTAAATCTTGTTTTCCTACAACGCTGTATCTTAATTCAGCAATTATCCTCGGCCTCATTTCATTCCTATGCACATCCTCACTCGTACTTCTCGTCCCCTCTTCCTCCATACCTCATTACGCTGCGTTCTAATATGGCTGTATTCTTCCTCGAACGAAGTACCTTTCATCTCACGACGCTTGAAATCCGCGCATCGGATTCCAATGTTCTTTTTTCAGCATGAACTAGAACACATGAGGGAAGGGAGAGGGAGAGGGGCAAATGGATACACGATCAGATTCTGATCAACGATACAGATTCGCTGATCAGATAACGGTCGAGCAGATCGAAACCCAAGCTTTCTCGTAATATCTGGCGGAGCATTTCGAGCTTGTCTTCGTTTGGTGGGAGGAAATCGTCTATTTTGAGAAGTTGGCATTTAGTCTGGACAATGCATCGATGGATTGGATGAACGGAGGCTCGCTTATTCTCCTGATTTATTATATTAACCCCAGATGTTGGAATTAGAGGAGAGTTTACGCCGAAGAAAAATAAATGAAGTTCTGCGGTAGGTGCAGTATCATGCCAAATGTGCGGTGGTGATCGATGCAAGTAAGAGCGGAGGCCAAGACGAGAACTCAATGAGAAATCATGAATGGCGTGTTGTTTCGCTATTAGTAAACTGCTCATATTCTCCTGCTTGATGTACGGATTTCCCTTCTCAGATTAATTGCTGAACCCGAACGTAACGATCTAAGCAACGGAGAGCTGTTAGCAATTATCACCCAGACATCCCTCCCTAAATTCCTATATGTCATGTCTCACGAAGCTTGTAAAACATGAAATGAGGGCGAGATAGACTCTCCTCCGATATTCACCTCTCCCTTCGCAAGAATATGCACACCTTCCTCTCTCTAAAAATCAGACACACAAGTCCACCACCCCGTAGCTTCTAGGCTTCTAGCAATTTCGATAGGATTCGTGCGTTGGCCATGTAATTCTCCATACTACCCCAAGACGCATCGAATCCGAGATGAATGAGAGTATAGTATCGTGCGATATCCTGCGCTCTGGGGCAAGAGAAGCTGAGGGTGTTAGATTTTCATGTTCTACGTGGACTACTTAAAACACCATATGCTTCGATGGATAGCTCTCGTCGCTCCAAATAATCTATCCCGCACCCGCATAAAATATACCGACTTTAAGACCACTGGTATCGATATTCTTAACCCTCGGTCCCTCGAAATTTGCACTCTGAAGTCTTGAGGAGGGATAGATGAAGAAGGGGCACACGTGACGTGCAGGACATTTTATAATACCTAGGTACCTACCTAGGTATAGTCTTTCCAGTATAGCTGTTTACTACTTGTTGATTGTTCTTAAGGTTCTACAAGAGTATGGAAAAAGAGGACGGACGAAAGAGTCAGTAGCGAAAGATGCTTGTGACATGGAAAGCTGTTGGACTTCAACTTCAACTTCAACTTCATTTTCCCGAGCTTCACCCTACCTCAGTGCTGATACAGTCCACTCGAGGCACTGAATTCTAATACATTCACATCAAATCACATTAATTGGGCGATTTGGAGGACTAAAAGACCAAATGAAGGTTGCCAGTCTGAAGGACAAGTCGGAAGCAGAGAGACAGGACAATATCATCGCTCTGAAGCGGATGTACGTCGTGGAAGAGGCATGAACGTGACCTTGAAGCTTGACTAAAGCTGTGCATAGATTAGAGGACGTACCTATACACATTCCCCGGATTGATAACATATATTTCAGGTAATTCTGGTCCAGAGAATGGGGAAAATGAGGATATAATATGTCAGGCGTCGGGACTTGACGTTGCTCTCCTCCCCCGCATTGCTTGGCTGGCGTTGAAGCTCTAATCGCTTAAGTATGATATCATAGAACTTTGTTATGCTTGGCATACTGTATTCTGTTTCTCATCAGCAACACGCCTTCTCAGTATATGCTCAACTTCTCGCTTTCGATACCATATCTTCTCCTGAACTAGACTCTACTTCTGATTGCTAGACGAATCTTATCCTTTCAATTCTGGCAATTGCTATTCGTCATTTCTCTTACGAACTTGTCATACAATGGGATTCTGCATCGGCATTTTGGTTGTGCCGATCGAGGGGTAATCTACAAGGATCTTCATGCGCCAAGACCTCCCTCCCTCTCCTCTGTTTGTGCCTTCTCTCTCCACACGCATGGCATTTGACTTTCCATTGGTGATGATGAGATTCTGATGCTGATGCCACCATTGACAATCGCTTCCCGTCTCTTACAATAACACGCAAGCTTGTAGCATCATGAAATAATCCATGAGCATGGAGGTAGGAATAGGATGAGAGTCCGAGTGGACATAGACATGGACGTGTCCGTATGTCGTATTCCTGCTTCTCCCTATTACTCGCTTTCTTCAAGTACGAAAGGTACAAAGACTTTTAGATCCCTCGTCTGCATCAGTAAGTAAGGTTGTAGCTCAGGAGCTTCTTGTCCGATACACCCGGCCGTTTGCTTTGCCATCCTGTGAGACCGTCCTGCCATCTCATTCGTTACAAGAAAGCTCGCTGCGGCGTCATCAAGCTTAGCTCATTCCATCTCCCTTACACTCTTACTTCCTCTCCCTCATCTCTCGCCCCTCTACTCCAATTTCAATCTTCATCAATCATCAACATGAAGTTCGCAGCAACTCTCGTGCCCCTTGTGGCACTCTCAACAGCGTTCGTCATTCCAGACGAAGCTCTTACCAGCCAAATTATCGACTCTCAAAAAGAACCACAAACCTTCCTCGACAGAATCCACGGCAACATCGATAGCGTATGGGCCGGAGTCGAAGAAACCTTCAAAGACTCCGTAGCATTCTCGTCGAACGCCATTGACAATGCCATCAACGCCGCCTCCGAGGCCACTCAGAATGCAAAGTCAACGTTCGAATGCCACACCTCGATGATGAAGTTTGATGCTCAAGCATGGATTGACTCTGCTGTGGCATCTGTTGAAGAGACTGTTGATATCTTCGACCACCCACACCATGACCCTCCTCATGACGATCCTCACCACAAGGATCCTCATCACAAAGACCCCCACCACCCGAAGGACCCTCATCAGGCTCCAAATAAGACGGTGTATGAGCTCATTGCCTCGAGCAAGTATACTACCAAGCTTGCAGAGCTCATCAATGAGTATCCAGACTTGGTCAAGACCTTGAACGGCACGGCAGCCAACTATACTGTCTTCGCACCTACCAACGAGGCTTTTGAGAAGATTCCAAAGGGTCACAAGAAGCCTTCGAAGGAACTCATCAAGAAGGTCCTCTCTTACCATGTTTCTCCAGACTTTTACCCAGCTGGCAGAGTTCTGGTTACCCACACCATCCCAACTGCTCTTGGTGAGGACTCGCTCGGTGGCAACCCACAGAGACTTCGTATCGGACTTGGACTTCTGAAGGGTCTCAATGTGAATTTCTACAGCCGTATCGTAGCTATCAACATCGTATGTACATCCCTAACC
>JACBAH010007631.1:0-44039 GCA_014282315.1 Neospermospora avenae
AAAAAAAAAAAAAAGCATGAGCGAAAAACAGGCGTTGAAGCGAGGTTTTGATTTTGGGCATTGCGACCGGCGTATGTGACGGAATGGAAGGATGTATTTCTCGATCCCTTTCGTTGGTGTTTCGGTTTGGGCTGATTGCATCTTCATCTTCAGTTTCTCGCGATTTCCTTTCCTTTTGTAGACGTGAATCGAGAGAGAAAGTATAGATGCAACAGGCAAATTGGCTAAACTGGCTCGAAGGAGGCAGGTTTGGAATGAGGTAGCAAGAGAGCCTTGAAAACGTGGCTATCCACCCATGTGATATCTCATTTCGAGGCCTTCACAGCGAATGTAGGCAGTAGAATGGAAAAATAGACTCAATCAGTCAAGAATAATGAAAGATATCCGTACCTACTGATATCTCCACCTTGACTACAAAAAAACAAAGCATACAAATTCCTAACAATGGCTTTCGTCAACAAGTTCACCTAACTTTACACAGTACAATTGATACTCCTCGCATAATCGTCACAGCTCATCTGGGCGCAATACAGCAGCTCACATATCGTCATCCTTACACACACATAAACAGTGCCGACCCTCAATTCATCAAGTAAGCTTTTCATTTTCTACTCTATTCTAGGTCATGTTCCAGGATTCTTCATATACTGTCTGCTGTGTGCTATCTATTGTCTATCGTAGTAGCGAGCAAGCTTCTAAATGCAATCCCAAGCCAAGCTATGCAACTCCTGTCGTCCTATCCCGAAAACGCCAAACCGCTATGCTGCAAGAAACCGTACATGTCAATTTACTTATTACAAGTCGATATCGTCCTCTCCCCTAACATCCGAAACCAAAAGTCAAAGCAACCCATCAACTGACGAGCGAAGCTGCTGAGCAGACCAAATCATACCATGCCACTGGGGGTATACAACGCCACTTCCTCCTCGCACCAGATCAAGGGGAAATACACGGGCCCACTATCGGCCACTCCAACTCCCCCATGTCTCCGTCCCAGCTTCCGGACTCAATCCCTCACACGCACTATCACACGGGCTCTGCGTCTGGGGCTGCACAGCTGTAGCACCACTCCATCGCTCAGGAGGAGAGATCGGAGAAACGACTTCCTTCTCCTCATTTCCGAGATCGCAAGGTCGACCGCTGCTGGTGCGGATTTCCATATGACTGTGTACTTCTTCGGAAGCAACCCAGCTCGTGATATGGCCGCCATTTCTTGGGCTTGTCAGATCAAATCCCAGAGGACCGGATATCTGCGTCGATGTGGAAGTGAAATTTGAAGACGGGTTTGGAATGACGAGGGAGGGAGGGCTTGACGGAGCGGGGTTTGGCGATTCTAATTCGTGCCGGATGTTCGGTGCTGAGAGAGATGTAGGGAATGTAGATTTGACTCCTGGCGTGCTCGTGGAGTGAGGAAGACCCAGACCGATCGGGATCGAATACTTGCTGGAGTCGGTGTTGCCGCGCGAGATAGGCGTCCATTGCGAATGGCGGTCTGTGAATTTATTGCTGTAGTCAAAATCTCCCCGCGCTGTATCAGTGGTGTGTGGTGAGAGATACATGTTTGGGACCTCGGCTTCTAGTTCTGAGTGGCCTGGGATGGGAGATGTGTGTGCGAAGGTGGTGGAAGGGCTGATGGAGCTGTGTCGCCATGATTGTTGGGTCTGTTGTTGAGGCTGTGGCGTAGTTTGGGTACTGGAAGAAGGTTGGTAAGAAGCGTGAGACCTCAAGGTATTCTGTACAGGACTCATAGATCTCCATTCCTTCACCTCGGGCATCCGTTGTGGAAATCCATGTTCGCGTGGTGGAGAGGGTGGCTTGCTGAAGGCGGGATGGTTGGAGAGTTGTGAGATGTGGTAGGTGGGATGGGAGTGAAGCGTTGATTTCTGAGGGACCATCGGAGTCGAATTTGATTCTGGCTGGGTTTGAATTGGCACACCAGGGTTATATGTTGGGATCTCGGTATCTTGACCAGGCAGAGGATGGAAGAAAGGATGTTCGTGAACTGGTGGGGGCGTGAATACGGTAGGTTTCTCGGGGTCAGGAATATGCATGTCTGTGAGTAGCGTTGAGGGATCGGAATTGGAGTTGACGTCGATATGGCTTGATCCTATAAGTGTAGGTGCTGATATCGAATCAATCCCTTGAAAGACCTCGGGGGCAAATTTGGGGGCCGATTGTCCGCCTTTTGAACGAAGAATAGCTGATGAGAGGCGTGGTGAGTCGTAGCGTCCTGTGAGGTACTTATGTCAGATTTCTGCATGGAATATTACATATTCGGCGACTTACCACCAAATGGCGCGAATACATCACCGCCATTCTTTTTATTAGACAGAGTTGTTGAACGGTCGAGAACAAATTCCTTAGTAGGGACCCCGTACTCAGCAATTGAATCCCGGATCCGAGTTGCTTTGTTTTCTTTTCTGCGACGGAGACAGAACCAGACAAGGATACAGAGGATTGAGAGAACGACGACGCCGCTGACGGTACCGGCGATTATCGGCGTCTTTGGGACGCCCGAGGAAGAAGATGGCTTTGATGATGGCGTTGAGCTGGGAGTTTGTGCTTGTACTGATGTTTGAGTTTGTGTAGGCATGGCTATTGGAGAAGTGATTCCGATTATGGCGATGAATGATGTTGGCTGACTCGTAGTGGTCGCTACCGATGCGGTCAATACGGAATTTGGTATTGACGCCAATGTCTGTCTTGAGGAAGATTGAGCCTTGCTTGTACTCTTTGACACCAGAGCTGTCGTCGGCCTGGCATCTGTATCTGGGCAAGCTGGCAAGGCGCAAGGATCCACGGAGCAGCACCCTCGAAAGCTATTGATCTGACAGCTGTAGAAGACTTTCCCAGCTTTGCAGGTGCCATCGGGCAGTGCCCTCTCGTGACGACTTAAATTGATGCGCATCTTGAATGTCGTCAATGAACATAGGACATTCCCAAGCAAGTCAGATCGAATGAAAGTGGATGACCCTATGTCGTGAGTGACATTGAAGAAGGACGAGGAGGATGGTGATACATGAAGAAACCGCCGGACCAAACTAGCCGGGGATCAGATTGTGTGTGAAGTGAATCAATCAAATCGATCAGGTCAGATCAGATCAGATCAGATCAGATGAGGTGAATTGAAGGGAAGGGAAGCCAGCCGGATAGTGCAAACGAGATCAACGACTTGCGATCCTGCAGAACACCCACCCACATGTATGTGCATCCAGGTATATATGCAGTGTAATGGAATAAATGACATGCACAACGGAACTTATCTTTGGATACAAGAACAAGATCTGGGGTCTGGATCTCAATTCTCCCGCTTTTCAGCCACTCAATGGGGTGTCTGTACCAGGATGTTTGTGTCTGTGTTTGTTTCTATATTGTGTTTTGCTCGCTTCGGAGAGTTGAAGTGGGGTCGGGGGCACAAATAGATCCCCCCACATGGCACGGGCAGACTAGGCTCAATTGAGGAGGTCGGTGGACTTTAGTTCCCGTAAGCGCGTCTCTGCGCCTCTTCCATCGCTGACTGACAGAATGTCAATCTACGAATAGCATCATGTTTATACTCGACGATCCACAGATGCCAGAGCCTTAGTCATCGAATGGAAGTCTAGCCCATGTCAGTCGATTCGACAGATTGTCACATTGGATTGGGTTGCTGTAATACGAACACTTTTGACGCGTTTACTCCTCGATGACTTCTTCTGTGCAGGTTGGGCCTCACGCGAGCCAGAAGATCAATCCATTGCCTTCGATAACATCATCATCTCCGTTTAAAGCGCATAGAGCTACATCTTGATTGCGATCCACACCTTCTTCAGCCCGGACTGACGCTGCTATTCTTTCGTAAGGCACAGATCTCAAGCCAATGTCACGTCTTCAAGCGACGTGCCGCGGCTAAATGCAAGTCGTATTTATTTATATCCTAATAGGTACCCATATTTATTTAACAGGCAGGGTACTCACCCAAGTTTGGATCTGCAATGTAGAATCGGTAATACGACATTAACAGTGATCAACGTCAAGCTGCTGCAACCAATCCGGTTCGAGCCAGACGACCTCGACTAATCTATTCTTCTCACACCCTCGCTTGACTGTAGTCGACGCGAATGTTGGTCAGTTCTCCTCAGAGAAGAGCCTCCCGGACTTCCAGAACGCGGTTGCTCCCATCGTGTGCATGTGTTTCTGCAGCAAATAGCAGATGCTGGACCATGAGGCCAAAAGGTGACCATCTCGGTGCAACCACCTAGAACGTGCCCCGAGTGAGGAGGTGACATTCCGTCTCGCTTCCAAACCTTCTACTCAACCATTGAAGAAGTCTACAATACCAAGGATACATGTATTTCTGTATCTCTGTCCTCCCAAGTTGGCATCATCGCTTCCAAACTTTTCTTAGGTTGCTTCTGATCGCGACGCCTCCGGCGGATAGTCAGGCTTGTGCCTGGATTCCCGAACCCAATTTGGGCGGTCAATCTAATTCGCGGCTCAGTACTTACATCCATCTTTCATGGTATTCAAGAAATGCTAATTATTCTTGCAATTTCTATTTCGGATATCAGATCCAATCTCCCTCCATGTTCAGAGCCTCCCACCATCTCACCTCACCTCCATTTATCCATTGCTACTTCCTCCCTTCCACCACGGTGCAGCGTCCAAGCCTCACAGCGACGAGCGTTCTTCCCAAAATCTAGCCGCTCAAACCCCTCTGCCTAGGAGTGTTGGACGCTCAAGTTCATCCGCATACAACACGCCCCGATATCTCATCTTCCCCTCTTTTAATTTCTGCAAGCTGTCCTCCACCCCCTGCTTTGTCAACGGAAAGCCATCGATGATCGGCTTGATGTTATGCAGTGCCGCGAAAGTCAACATCTGCAGATAAACTGCCTTGGGAGGTACCGTGCTCCCGATTAATTTCCTCCCACTCAGGAGAAACTTCATAAATGGAATCTCAAGCTTCGTCTCGAAATCCGTAATAGTAAGCGGATAAATACTCGCCATGGGCGCCAGAATTCCATCATACTGTTTCCAATCTGGCATTTGGGAAGTGGTGACCAGGAGATGGTTTATCTTTCTTGGCACAATTAAGTTAACAACACCTCTAGTGGCGATAAAGTGCGTGGCGCCCAATCTATGAGCCTCCTCCTTCTTCTCCTCGGTGCTGCTCAGGGCTACAACCTCACAGCCCAAAGCCCTAGCAAACTGAAGAGCCAGATGGCCAAGCCCCCCAATGCCGACGACTCCAACGACGTCGGTGCTCTTCAATCCATATCTTGTCAAGGGCGAGAAGACCGTGATCCCGGCGCACATCAGGGGGGCGGCTACGTCTGAGTCCATGGAGGAAGGAATGTGGAAGAGTGCGTGTTCGCGCCAGACAGCTCCTGTACCGAAGGAGCCTCTGTGTAGGGTGTATCGTTAGCTGAGTTGAATATAGAAGAGAGTTTAGGCACAGAAGAGGACACATACTGATCAGTATTCCCATCACCATATTGCTTGAGCCCGCCAGTGCAGTATATCCATTCTCCAGAGATGCAAAGCTCGCAAACTCCACATGTCTCATTGACATAGCCCCAGCCTGCTCGATCACCACTAGCGCACAAATTCATCAGCATCTACCCCCTTGACTCATACTCCAACACGTCCACGACTATTCACCGGCATCAATCATCTTCCAGCAGTGGTTTGTTGGAGATTAAAAACAAATTGATGAAGGCTAGGCGCACAGGATGAAATGCAGCAGAACTAACTCACATCTTGAACGTCTTCACCTCCGGACCAACAGACTCGACAATTCCAACGCCCTCGTGTCCAAGTCCTTGTGATACCCATTTGAAATGCTCATCTGTCCCGCAGACGCCGGAATGCGTGATTCGGATGTAGACCTCATCTTTGACAAGAGCTGGACGTTGGGACTGTGCCTCCGTGATAGCGCCTGTTGGTGAGCCTTTATAGATTGTGAAGTCGAACGTCATGTTTGCGGTTGAAGATGACTTTTGTTTTTGGCAAGTATGTGGTGTCGTGCTTAGATTCTGAAGGGTGAGTAAGGCTTCGAGAAAGGAAACAGGAATGAAGAGGATCAACTCCTACAGTGCCGTTCGGGAAGAGACAGGAGTGAAGGACTTCAACTTTTTCACTTCGCTAGGAAGCGGGTTCGTTCAACTTCATCTTATACCTTTTGCAATCTCACCTTTCACGTTGAAGACACCTCCCCCTCATCTTTGTCAGACCCGTACGACGACACAGTGGCTAGCTTCCATTCTAAATGACTACATTCAGGAAATGCATATTTCACATGCCACATCCGGATATCAAAGCTCAATCAATCATTGGCCGTCCTATATCCGATCCTGTGTTACATGCAAGCCTGGATTGGTAAGCTGGCTGCTTGTGCTGCCGTCTGCAGGGTGATGTTGAAGCCAATCAGCAAGTTTGTGAACTGTATATTGAAGAAGAAAAATTCAACTGCCACGGATTTTTTTCATAATAACCCTTTTCTATAAAAGGGCGTACTGGAAAACAACATGCCTAATTTAAATTGGCCGGATCGATGCCTATCTGTAAGTCATGATGAACATGCGATGATGCGACTAAAGTAGCACCGCTTGCGAAAGTCCTTGGTAAGCGTCAGTCTATGTCAATTCGATTCAACTCAAATCTCCTTTTAGGAAAAGTAGTCTCGCCAAATATCCTTTCGAAATGAGCTTTGTGAATCGGATCGACACCCCTTCACATCCAAGGCCTATAAACACTTTCCGGCTCATTTCCGTCCAAGCAAGCTCTCCAAAACATCGAAGGTTGAACATGATTGCTCTCCTGAGCTTCCCGTATTCGTAATGCCAGGAGCGCAGCTGTGGTGCGAGACTCCCTAAACATGAACGATAAAATTGCCTCTACATCTACCGTTGTATGATCTGAGGGTCCTTGAGGCCCCCTCGCTCCCAGGAAATTTGGAAGGTCCTGCCAATAGTTGTGCTTCAGGTATTCTGAAAATTTTATGTCGAGACTTGCTCCGTGATCGATCATGAGCCCCATGACCACGCAGTATGATACTGCGGCACGGGTGGACCGCTCCCCTCGAACACTCATCATGGTATTGTAGCATTCAAGAATCAAGAGGCGCCAAACGGTATTCTCGAGTTTGCCAACTAGCTGATTGGGATTCCATCCGTGCTGGAGCAGTTCGCGTACGATCTTGGGATCCAAAGTGCATGCTGTTCTAGTTGCGATACTACGAACGGAAATACCCCAGGTCTGCAAGCATAATCAAGGAGGGGACGGCCACACCTTTCGCCTGGTCACAGCTTTGTTGAGCTTCAACTTGTCGACCAAATTTATCCGCAATCCTGCCTGTATGACCAGAGCGAGCAAAGTTTACGTTTGGTCTTCTCTGAAATCTCCACTGCCCTTCGGATCCTTCATTCGTTCGTTGGTCCAATGGACGTAGCTGCCATTGAACCTTGTGGAATTGACCCGATTCAATTCATTGAGAAGACATGCCATTGGCCGAGCTTCTATCTGTTCAGATCCCTGGCACAAAAAAGCATTTTGTCAACCAAGCCGAAATTTGGGGTAGAAGTTTGATAATTGCTATCGTGTCCTGTAGTAAGTGCTCTGGGGTAAAGTACAGCACAACTATTGAACGACGAAGCATATGCTTAGTCACCGATGGAGGTGAAATCCCTCGCGCCATGTTGAAAGGTCGATTTTCTTGAGCGCGTCGGTGTAAGTATAGTGATATCAAAATGCCATCCAGGTAGCGAGAGCGTGGTGGTTGTTAGCATTAACTCGATCTTCTGGCCTGGTGCGCAAAGGTCGTCGACCGATAATTATGCCATCTGGAACCATTATGCAAAGGTTTCGAGATCAAAATGCCGAGTGTAGGTAGCTACAAAGTTATTGAGGTTTTTTTGCGAATTCGAATCGAGTAAAAGTGTTGCAGTTAAAGTCTAATATTTGCAAGTATCTGTTCTCGCTAAACGAGTCACGCCGACTACAGTAGTTTATTTAGTAGTCGAGTCCGTCCTTTGAGATTTTGTAAGAAGCCAAATTTTAGGTCCATAGTCTGTAGAATTCGAATTAATTATTACACTATATGATGGTACCTATCCCGTGCATATCAAATATCTGCGCGATTCCTAGAATTCTCTGGATTCTGTATCTGCTAGATCCTCCCGAAAAGTCTTCAATAAATATGTTCATCACTCATACAGACGTGCCACGCACGTTGATCACCCGATATCGACATATCTTGCCTGATTGATAACCTCATCCCAGGCGTAGCATGTGACATGCGCTACATCAAGTATCGTCATGTTTCCCTTCTCCTTGATATCCACATCTGGACCTCTCTCCATCTCGAAGGAGAAGAGTTTATTCCCCGAGCTGGTCATAACTGTTGCTGAAACCCACACCTGGATATTCCCTAAATCGAGCAGCTGGATCTTGATCGTTCACTCCGTCAGCTCGAAAAGGTGGTGTCGTCAGCCAATATATCCATTGTCCTTAAGGACCTTGGCGAATGGCAAATCGATGTTGCCAAGTTCTGGAAGCATTTATACACTCGTTCATCAAGGGTGATAGAACGTCTCATGCTTCGGCCTATCTGTCCCACCCGCTCTCTCATCTCTCCACTCACTCATCGCGAACAACAATGGCAACGGACTCATCGGTAATGGACTGACCGGCAATGGCCAATCTTCCTCGGATCTCCTTCTCTCGTATATAGGCGTGAGCATTTCAATCCCCACTGGTTCTAGCGCTGGTAACTCAGCTGGCATCATCACTTCACAGTTTTCCAATTCTTTGGCTTCCACGCATTCGGCATGTACTTGAGGTTTCGAGGGCTGTGAATGTATAGATCCTGCATCGTTGAAGTCTTTCGTGATAGAAATAGTGGGGGAGTTTGACAGAGCAATGCCGTGCATGCGGCGTCTGTGAGTGAAGAATATTACGATGATGACAGTGCAGAGACCGAGGACTGATCCGAGCACTGGTCCAGCAATCCAGGAAGGATTAAGTGGCAGTTTAGAATCGGTAGCAGGAAGAGGGAGACTCGTGCTACTCGCGACTGCGATTGAAGAAGTCGATGCTAGAGACTTAGTTAGTCTCCAAGAGGTGGAAATGACGAGTCAAAAACTTACCTGCAGCTTTCCAAGACGAAAATTCCGCTGCCCAAGTCGCAGTCGCCAATACAGATTGGAATGAGGGACTGTCCGAATCAACACTTCGCCACAACTCCACCCCGTATGTCGTCGCTGCCTGTGTCGAGGATGTGACTGAAGCGGTGGTACTCAACGTGGCCGAAGCAAGCATCACTCCCATGCGTGATATTCTCAAGGCCTGCGACTGAAGCGCAGCAACTTGTGGAGCCACTGTCGTATTAGTGCAAAGATTGATAACATTAATCAGGAGCACCTCCAGCTGAGTCGATGTTTCTGTCCGCCCGGTCTCAACATTATAAGTGAGGATGCATTGTTGGCAAGCTCCGCAATTCGTGATGAAAGCAGAGTTGGCTACACAGGATGTTGTTGCACCGTCGAAGTTGGCCACTTCTGTCCTGCAGGATGCTTCCAACAAAGTTAGTGACGACTTTTGAAGCATCCGTGAAGTGAGCTTACGACATTGTGGAGAGCAGTATGCCAAAGGAAAGACGATTCCTGTTGCTTGCCTGAGCGCCAGGACCGCAGTGGCAGCTTTTGGAAGATACATCTTCGGTAAAGAGCGTGTATTCAACAAGCCCGAATCTTCTCTAGCCTCCAATGTCTCACACGATCTCCTCACAGTAAAGACTGACAATTGGTACCAATAGACATGATCGAGTACACAACGATTAGAGCCAGAACCGTCCGTCTCTTACGAGTCGGAAAAATAATCGAAGGAGAAAACGAAAGACGGACAGAGCTAGAACAAATGTAAATTCAACGGGATAAATTCTTCAGCCGTACATGCTTTACGACGCCATCTTTTGCCGACATGAAGATGGCTTATGCTTTATCTATCGTGTATATGGTTTTGGTGGCCGGCTTGGACACTTGGCTGGAACGCGAACTTCTTGCGGAAATCTTTCGACCGCCGACAATTGAAGTTCAGCAAGGTCTGATATCGGATCTGCTTTTCCCGTTGGTGATCACGGTCCACATCGAGGTTCAAAAATCCAATACCAGCCTGATGACTGGCCAGAGTCGACTTATCGATATATTCACTGCCCCTACAGACATGTTTTTCCGGGGCCTCGGGTCAAGCCCCGCGGTGAAAACCCTCCCATACCATTCCGTCTCTGCTTCACTTCAGGCTTGCAAAGGAGTCGATATGACCGCTGGCATTTTATCATTTCAGGGGCGAAACCGCGATCTGGGGCTGGACAGCCGATGAAACGCTTGCCCTGAGCCACCGGACAGGGAATCTTGCGCAATACCACCTTTCTGGGACAAAGTCTTGACTTTTCAGCTGCACATAAATCAGCCTCATCGTGAATCAACGGGTTGCATCTTACGAATGAGGTCAATGAGACATGTTGAGAGATGAGTCGGTGAGGATCCTGCTTACATTTCTTGGCGATTGGGCGCATCTCAAAAGTGCAAAGCATATGGCGCTCGTTAGTGACAACATGTCCCAATGTGCAGAGCACGGCAAGGACCCACCCTGAGGGTATCTTATCTTCTTACTTAAGTATCTGCAGAGTCTATTTACTTAGAAGTATGAAGTATATTTAGGAACTAAAAGAATAGAAGTTAGAGATCTTGTACAGTAAGAGGTATATCCTATAGCTATAGTTTGTACACTCTAAAAGTATAAAGCTTAGAGATCTTGCAGGGGGTAGGTATACCCTATAGTTATAAGCTATACGCTCTGAAAGTATAAGAATTAAGGATCTTTGAGTTATAGAGGGTATATACTATAGTTATAGGTTATATACTCCAAAAGCATAAGTTTTGAGAAAGAAGTTCTTTAGTTCTGACCTAGATAAGCCCTTAGGTAATTCTTACGTATCTCTTAAAGTAAGATTTTTAATCCTATTAGGATATATCATTACCAAACATGGGTAATTCCCGTCAAAAACTTCCAATAGAACTTGTTGTCACTAACGAACGCCATAAAGGCAAAGAAAGTCAAAGAAGAACAACTTCATGCGGGCTCAATTTACTTTTCTCCTCGTACATTTCTGTGCTTGCCAATTGGTGAGATTACGGCAAATCAAGCCTACCTCGTTATTTCAACAAAACTCCCATCTTTTCTTGATAGACTCAGAATCACTCAAACCTCGTAAAAGATATCCTTTCGTCTCATCTTCATATGTGCGGCCCGTTGCGTCGCCCGCTTTGATCGTCGCTGAAGATCGAGAAACAGCCAAAATCCGGAGGTGAGACACAGGAAAAATAATCGAGATTGAAAGCCGCTTGTCGCACAGTTGTGACTGGCTAAATGCTCTTTTGTGGCTGATTGCGGCAGTGTCACGGACGTGAAGCTGTGGCAGATTTCTGATACGTCTTGATTTTCGGACATAGACCTGAGAGTGTACTTCCTTTACATTCAGGAGTGTTGGCTTTCGGTGTTTGGAGGGCTCGAAGAAATGTAGAGAAAGTAATCACTGTTTCTCCAAGATTACCTACAATCTTCAACTTCGTACGTCTTCGAATACCTTGCGATGCAAAGAGCTTTTTATATCACATCTGTATTTACGAGTATTCTTGCAACACCTTTGGGTCACGACTGATGCCTCTGTTGTCTTCCAGGTTGTCAATTTACTGCATGAATTTGAACCCCGCAATCGGCTTGTCTCAAGGTATTGATCTCAACCCCGTGTTAACCATGAAGATCTTCGTCCCCTGTATCGAACGGGTCCAAGCAGATATGAATCCGATAAGTCGCAGTACTCGGCCAGAAAATATTACTTTGCTTCTGATATTGCCTTCTTGGTATCGAAGAGATTGTGGCTGGGTCGCTAAATTGTCCTTGTTGTGTGTTCACTGCCCTCGCGCAACCCATAACACTTGCTCGGCGTCAACAATCTGCAAGCATTTGAAGTGATTGATAACAAACTTGTGTTGTAGGCAACTAACATTGTGTTATTTTAAAGTAAGCTACAACTATAGTGTGTAGACGAATTCTGGGTTTTCTCGATCAGTCAAATCCAAGAACTCCTGCTTGTCAAGCTTTCTGTATCCCGGCAACGCCCTCACACCTGCGGTCTTCTTGTTCCTCCTCACGTAATACCAATGAATAAAAGCCAAATCAGCCAGACACACCACATAACAAGCGATGATGGTGATCTCAGCACGGACATAGCGTGGCTTTTCATCAGGTCTGAAAGTCTGCGGCCCAATGATATTTCCTATGCAGTAACCAATGAGATACAATGCTCCGACAGTGGTCTTCTTGGTATAACCGGCAACATTGCTTGATATCAAAGATAGCAGTGCTACCCAGCTGCTTGCAACTCCCTGTGTAAGATAGTATCCTGCAAGTCGACCAGATGAGTTGGAGAGTGGTAGGCAGACTATCAAAAGCATCCCTAGGATTCCGGTGATCAGTCCTGTCGAGCCGACTATAATTCGATATCCGAGTCTATCACCGAGGTATCCACATCCAATCAGGAAAAATATTTCAACAGCTCCTCCAGGTGTTCCGTACAAGAGAGACTCATCGGGTGTATAACCGAAAGAGACAATCAACTGCGAAAAGAAGTTTGTGATACCACCTAGAGTACTTAGTCATGCCACTACGAGAACGCAGTGAGGACTTACCATTTGGGATATCATAAAGCAATGCGAAGATGGTGAAAGTCCATGTCATTGGGTCTGTCAATGCTTCCTTGAACTGATACATCTTGAAATTCTTATTGCCCACACCCTGCTGATTCTTCCTGATTCGCTCCAGAGCCATCAATCTCTCCCGCGGGGTCAAGAATTTCGCATTCATCTGGTTGTCGGGCATGTAGTACAAGAAGATAAACCCAACCATAACAGTGATCAGTCAAATCGACAGGAAAACAATCTGCCATGAGTCGATCGCCGCTCCGTGTTTCTTGACACCAGTCGATATGCCGTAAGCCACCAGCCCGCCAAAGATCTGCGCAAAGCCATTTGAACTGGTCCAGATCCCCATGCGCGTTCCTTGTTCTCTTCTCGTATACCATTGTGACGTGAAAAGCGCGAAGCCAGGAGTAACTGCTGACTCAAATACGCCTAGGAAGAAGCGCACGGCTACTGCGCCGGCGAAATTCTTGACTGCTGCTAAACAGCACAATGTTCCTCCCCACATGACGATATTGAAGGCTGACCATTTCGCGAGAGGAAGTCGTTGCAGTAGTCGATTTGTGGGATATTCCCAAGTCAAATAACCAATATAGAACATGCTTCCGAGCCATTGGTAGTTGGATCCATGCAAGTGAATGGCACTCTGCATACCCATGACGCTTGCGTAGGAGAGCGTGGTTTTATCGAGATAATTGAGGCCATATACTACAAATAGCATCTTGGAAATGTTAGCCGCCTACTTTGATGTGTAATATGAACATCTTGAAAACATTTCAGAACTTGCCGGCATCAAATTCAAATCAATCTTCCGCAGCAGTTTTCTCTCCATTTCTTCCGTCATGACAATGACCTCTTGTCCCTCGAACGCCTTGAAAGCTTCATCCCCATCGTTCAAATCTGCATGCAGGAAAGTGACCCCTGTGGTATCGCCTTTCTCGATTGATGGAGTATTGGGGCTGTTGTTGACCCTCTTCTCAGGGTCGTCGACTGATGCATTATGTACTTTGTCCATCTTGATTATTTCTGCTTGCTGTTTGATGATGGAGCTCGTGAGGGGTAAACCGCAAACAAGACCTCTTAGGATGCTACAAACACGACGGAACAGTAAAAGAAGTGTGGAGTAGAGATACCAGAGGCAACTGTACCACAAATTGTAAATCAAGTACAGAGGATTCTTATATTAAAGGGGATGAGGTCCTCTCTCACCGGACTCATATTGTATGGGAGCTTAAAATGTCGTCAATGGCTATTCCAGTCGCAGCTCGCCCGAGATAAACCTGCGGTGTGAAGTTAACTTTAATAATCACCTACACCGCCATTCATCGCAGTCTCCCACTGCCGATCTTAAGCAATGGTATTATTCCTACTAGCGCGAAACAAATTCTTGGTGTGTTCTAGCAGGTCCCGAGGAGAGGAAGCTGGAGGTGCTTGAGGGGTACGGCATCAAACCTATGGAAGGCAACAAGAATTACTCGAGGAAGGTAAAGATTGAGATTTGTAAATAATTGTGTATCTATGTTTCAATACAAGCATGTCAGTTTGTATTCAAGACTGCTTGTGATGCTCTTGAAGGTGGAATGGGATTTAGACTTTATCTATGATCGCCTTCCGGAACTTTAAGGTTTTAGTCCACTTTTCAAGCTTCGAGATCAGCATCCGGGATATATGCCCACCCTTGGCAAAGGGGACATCTCACCCAAAACCCACTCTTGGGCATGGAACTGGGAATGAGAATGTTTGCTTAGGAAGCGAAAGAAAGCATGGTATGAATGAAAGCTAGATCTAGAACTTTACTCCTTGCTGGGAGCAGGACCAAATGCCGAAGCCACTGACAAATTCTTTGACTTTGTAAGTCGATATCAAAAAGAGTATGATTGAGTAGGTAATATCGTCAAAACCTCTCCCCAAATATTTCCTGCACAGGACACAAGCTTGGTCCCAAGAAAGCTGAAACTTCCAATCCAACTATAGCTGTGAACCTTTCAGCTTTCAAGACTAGAACTCCGTCACACCCCACTTTCATTCACCAGAGTCAGAAATTCCCACGAAGACGAAAGCAAGAAGAACAAAATAAATATAACCCGAAAGCTCCATTCTTTGGTCAGCCTCTACAAGCCAGAGTCATACTGCTTGTAAGGCGCGGTTGGATACCATGCTCTCCAAGCATTACAAGTCGGGGTGATTTCCGCTAAATTCATGGCGGTAGGGATATTGTTCACCCGCTCCAGGAACTGGACGCTTAGGCCCTGCGATACGTGCCAAGCGATGTGGCAATGGAAGAGCCACTTCACGTAGGTCAGTATTCTTCTGGTACAAGCTCTGACAGATGTCTCGCTTATCCCACGAGATTTGGGCAAATATGGAGACAAAAGAAGAGAGGTCAACTCACTGCTCCGGGGTTGTCTGTCTTGAAAGCTACGACGATCCACCCGAAACCGGGCATCATCGTAACGTCTCGTCGCAGAGGATTGTTAGTCTGCAGACCTGGTGTGTCAGTGGCGGGATTGAAGCGACGTGGTGCTCCTGCTGGGAGGCCAGCTAGAGCAGGAGATCGACCTAGGATAAGAAAATCATGACCCTAGTGCTATGTTAGAACCAAACTTTGGCTGAGATGCTTGAAGTATGCGTATCACTTACGTGCAAATGCATGGGATGCTACGAGGCTGTCAGCTACGTATCTTGTACCAGAGAGAGACGTTATGGATGTTGCTTACCGGGACGGGAGAGATATTCTCGATCAGCCACATGCTCCACTAACGACAATTAGCAGTCAAGTCGCAAGACATAACAGGCATAGCTTCGACTTACCACGTTGGCGTTTGGCAGCTGGATGATGTTTTTCTCCGGTGGGTAAGATGTGTTTCCTTCCAGAACATACTGCAATGTTGGTCTGGACCAGTCGACCTTGATAGCCGAGTTGTTTACCTTCCACTGCACGGTAGTCGCATCTCCATTGACGTCAAAGGTGACAGGCAAGCCGTTAGTAGACGGTGTGAAAGATGTAATTGGAGCTTGACGTTGGACAATAGGCTGGAAGTTTGTTGAATCCGCACAGTTGGGGTCGACAGGAGGAGTGCCTCTGACTGTAGGGTTAGAGGCGGGAGCGCCAGCATAGCGGAAGATGGAAGCTGGAAATGGGTTGTTCGATCGACCACAGATGGGATTGGACATAGTAACGTTGAACCAATAGTTACCAACAGGCTGATTGGCATCAATCATCACGTCGTATCTCTGTCCAATGGCTAGGAAGAGCGAACTTGTGGTGAAGGATTGTACTGGGACAAAATCGGCCGCGACAACCGTGAATTGATGACCAACAAGTGAGACAGAGAAAGTGTTCTCGACGGAAGGGTTGATGATTCGGAGAAGATGGCGCCTGCTAGGTGTAAGGCTGACATTGTAGTAAGCGCCACCTGGACCGGAAGGGTTGATGTTTGTGCCATTGAAGAAGACATTGTCACTTGCTGGCGGAGCTCCTGGCGCATTGGGTATGAATGGATTATTTCGGTCATTCACACGAAGCTGAATCTGATCTGCAGCTCCGTAATACCACTTCAAAAGTTTAGTACGTCAAAGTTTCAGTGTCTCGGGATGAGATCGGGGTGAATAAGATCCAGATCTGGAATCACTCAGAATTCAAGGACGGAAAGGTCACATACATCTGTGATTGGGAACACGCCAAGATCGACGTCGTATGGCAAAGAAGTCGGGCCATTGATTTGGATAGTTCCAGTAACGCCGTTTGCATATTGAGAACCAAAATGAGAGTGATACCTGCAAGATGTTAGATTCATCACGTCCTCAAAGAAGAAGTCACTAACCAAGATGAGCCATATTGGGTAGCGCGGAAAGAGTATGTTCTTGAGGTCCCTGGCGCAATAGGGCATTCGGTGACACCATTGGCACCGTCATTCTGACAATTATTGAGCTGTCGGAAGCCATGCCAATGAATGGAAGTTCTGTTCAACTTAGATATCGTAAAAGCAAGACGAGGAATAATCCTCACCCATTCGTAGTCATAGCATTGATCACATTTACAGTGATTGTGTCGCCCCAGTCTTGAAGAATATTAGTACGGGTTGATCATAGTTCAGCGAACTCTCCTAACTCACCTGCTTTGACGACAGGACCTTTGCGTGCAATATTAGCCTCGAGGGCTCAATTTCACATGAAAGACTTACCTGGGAATGCCCCTGAATGCCATTAGCTGAAAAAACCAGGTGCATACTGTGGAAAGACCTGACTTACCATTGACTAGCATAGCCTTCTTCTTGATGACGCCATCAGGTCCGACCCAATTGTCGTGCTCAGTGATTGTGAAGGTGTACTTTAAAAATTAGAGAGGCTTAAGATTTTATGGGAGAGTGCCTCACGGTTCTGATCTGCCCTGATGGAGTACTGGCTTCCCAATCCGTGTTGATGTTGAAACCATTGCTCCAACAAGCACGATTGGATGGGGTATTGCAGGTGGGAGCTGCAAATGTACGCCCTGCCAGGAGCAAACCCGAGAGGGCGGTACCGAAGGTAGAAAGAGACCACATTGAGAAGATTTGAGGCAATTTTTGGTTGTAAGAGGAGGATTTAGCAAAGCAGCAGGAACTTGAAAGTCTGTTGGAGAGGAGATGTCAACTCTTGGTCCGATGGTGTTGATCTTATATAGACCAAGTCGCCACCTAGCAGCTTCTCGACGGTTGCTCCCTTCTCAAAACAGTCCTCCAACCTTCAAGTCCAGACCCTCATCAAGAGAACTATCTCCTTGGAACCTGCTTGTCCGATGTTACCAGCCGCCGTATATTGCCTTGATCCGACAGCGGATCTGATCGTCCATGATCTCGATGGGCATCGTCAAGGAAAGAATACGAGCCATGACCAATAGAAACAACAGCAATTGGACTTTGAGTACAAGCTGACACCCTACCTCGCAACTATCGCCGTGAAGGTTCATATGATGAAGCGGTTAGGTACATTTTCAATAGTTTGCTCTGGCTGCAGGAGAAACGGCGCCACTCTGAGTCCAGAAGACTTCACCAACTGCGTCACGAGGGGCCCAAACTTTTCACAGGACCTCATGGTTGCGCCCGAAGTGGAGGGCATTCCGAGAGCTCACAGTTTGGTGTGGTAACTCGGTGTAAGCACACATCTGGATACGAGCGTCAGAAGTGTATGAGTACAGGATTGCAGGATTCTACCTTGAGACCGCGCGAATTCGTGTGTAATACTGGGCGTCATGATGTTCTATTGGTAGTGACACGGTGAAAGTGACATGGCATGGGGCTTGGGCGCCGTTAAAGACCAGGAAGACGCACAAAATTTCAGCGTCAACTGTCTACAAAACATTGGCTTATGTTCGTCACGAGTGATAAGCACAGAGAAGGCTGCATTCATTCGCACCAAAATAAGCATATAGAATATTTTCGTATCAAAAAAACGCGAGAGACAAGTATTGAGCAGACTGAGACATGGTTGCATGCTTTTGCACTCCCATCGTGATGACCAGATAAGAGAAGAACCACGCCTTCATGTGAAGTCCCAAGGTATGAGGCGAAAAAGAAAAAGGCTGCATGCAATTGGGCGCCAAACAAGGACCCATCAAATTCAAAATGACATTCAGGAAATTGCTATTCTGGTAAGGAAGCTATCCTCATTGAGACGACAGAACGTCTCAGCGGGAGCCGGCAGGGCTTCCGATGGGCGCAAGGGATTGTCTGGAAAACATGGAAGAAGATAACAAGGTAGTAATAAGAAATATGTTGCGCTGCCCTACCGGTATGAAGATTCTCAACGCTCAAAGACTGCATAAACAGATCTTCGTTAGCTACTGCAGGTCCAAATCTCGTAGGACGGTCTGGGCGTGGGCATATCCTGGCAGGACCCCTTGTCGTACAAAGTTCAGATGAGGTACAAAACCCTGATGCCCATCTGACAGACCAGACGGATCCATCCGCTCCCTGAGCAGCTAATTGAAGTGGTCTGTGGCAGCCATGACAGAGATAACTGAGACTTGACCGACACGGCAGGACGACAAATCATGTATGACTGATGGAGAGTATGGCAATGGAAGCAGCCCCATTAGAGAACTGAAGCTCGTCTACAGGTCATCTAGTGAAGTCATTCTCTAGAAGGCTCGTAAGCAGACGTCGTGTAACGCTTGATGTAAGCTGCAAGGCACGGCACGATATTAAAGGGGCGTAGGATAGTGGGAACGGTGAGGAGGCTCGGATGACTTTGTAGTTGTGCTGTACCAAACATGAGAACATATTCGCGTGGTGGTGAGGCCTTTTACTTCGTTACCATGGGAAGTCGACTGATGGTAGCGAAGTTGTATTGGAGAGAAGAGAGAGATGGTGTTGTCAGCCCCAATATCATCAAAATAAGGTTAGCGGGATGCGTGATGTGCGGCATGGCCCGTGTCCACTGAGTTTACTGTAAGCTTCAGTAGTAATTGATTGGACGACACTCCGCTTGGTCAGCAATGAAGAGCGAGGGGGGTTCGGAAACTTTCTCGGCCGGTGACAGGACGCCATATCAGACTATTCAGGGCCTTGCATCTGTACGTATCGTCTAATCTTTGCATTTGATTTCGGAAGAGGCTGCCTTAATGCACTGCTTATGTAGATTTCAATAAGCTAGACGGCAGATGACCCTGCATTTGTGCCGTTATGGTGTATGGCAGGTGTCACAGAGCCCTATATTTTCATGTGAGAATGTCTTTGAATATTTGCTGACTCCACGTGCGAACCGTTAGGCCTAAACGGACGAGCCTGCTAGCTTTTCCGTGCTTGAGGCATCAACTTTCCGCTGTTCAGCTAAATTGTGAAGCCGCTTCAGCGAAGCCGGCGAGATACAGCCTACCGCCAAATTCTACAAATTGTCCTAGGAATGTTGAAACCGTTCTGATGCCAGAACTCACAACTGTAAGAGTCTGTATCATACGAGATACGCCAAGATTCATTGTATTTGTCAAGCGAAATCAAGCGAGCCACCCTTCAACACCGCTCCTGACCCCTACATACCAATGGCATTTTCGACGAACATAACCGAGTATTAACCACCTTCGCAAATACAACCTGCCATTATGATACCAACGAATCCCGTTCTACTCACTTTCTTCGTGGGTCTGAGCCTGTCCACAGTCGGTTCAGGTGAATTTTGTGGATGTTCGCCTATATTGATAGACATATAGGTTCAGCCCCACGAAGAAACCTAGTACATAAAAACTGTGATACCTGTCAAGTTTGGGCCATCCTGTGGCCTCTTCCCAAGATCGGTTGCTGATCAGTTTCAATTTTGAGGCTTTGGACGTTAGAGATTGTCCCTATCATGACTAGTGACCCCACGATTTCATTTATTAGAAAACTGGTATGTCGTTTCGATTGTTCTATTATTTGATTGTCTTTGAAATAGAAGCAGGTTAAATTATTTTGGTGTGCCGTGTTTCTGCGCTGCATTTAGGAACTGATCCTCTTCAAGATATCGTAGTAAAAGTATGCAGAATTACATATCGCAGGTGAAAGTCGAGCTAGACTTCGAGGCTATGTGCTCTTTCTAACCTCTAACTATTGATCGTTGTTGTGCGTCTAGCTTCATCTTTCTTTCTATGGCTACAACGGACCAAATGCAATCGGAGATCAGTCCTTCATGTGTAGTGTCACGAAGAAATCTTTCAAGTGTCATATTATCTGCTCTGGACCGGTCCCCAGCGAAGAAGCTGTCATCTGAAGTTTACCTTTGTCTGTAATTACATATCAAGCATCGAAACTACTTCTACACGCGCCCCACACTAAATGCCATCTCAAAATATCCAAGCTTCCTTTTCAAACTCTATCACCACAAGCTACAGAACATCGACTACAGAGTGGAGCTCTATCTGCAGTCATGACAGCAAATCATCTCATTTCTCGAAACGACAACTAGGGAACTCCCAGCTGAACTGTCGTCTCAAATGATGAATAGTATTCTTGGCGGTATCCACGTTTTCTTCCGACCAGACGAGTTTCATCCTTCACTATTCGAGATCGCTTTGTATCGGCGAATATTTGTAGATCAATGACTATTCCTTAAGAATGATCGACATCTCCGAGATTTGAGAGTTTTTGGATCGTGTTTTTAAGCTTGCACTGAGCCGGCCTCACTTTCCACTGTTTAATAATTCAAATTTTCGTGGTAACTCTCCGATTTCGTATTGATAATCTCCACCTCTCCTCAACACAATTCATCTTGAACTTGAACAATATGCAGAGTTCTACTCTCGCTGCGCTGGCCGCATTCTTCTCGCTTACGCAAGGTAATGTTACGAAGCCATTGGCAGGTGATTGGTGGGTCACAGGAGAAGCTACAACCATCACCTGGGACCCAGCTGGATTCAGCGACAAAGTCGACATTGCTCTGGTACCTGCTGGTGCCACAGATACCTCCGTACTTATCGCTCAGATTGCAATGGCAACCTCTAATTCTGGCTCTAAATCTTGGACGCCACCTGCATCAATGAGCGCAGCCGATGTATCAGTTGTCATCGTCAATTCGCAACAACAACCTTCTGCCGTTGCCTCGTCACCAGAAAAGTCACGTACTCCTCCTCTGCCACCTCCGCCTCCTCATACTTCTATTTCTGAGATTTTCGTCATCGTACTCCCACCTAAGGCACCTGTATGTATTCCATGACAATATAGCAAAAGTGGATTCTCCTAACAAAACGCAGGCTCCATTCGTCACAGAGACAGTCCTCGTCGTGCACACTGGAATTTCCTCAACCGTGACTGTAAGTCCGCCGATTGCGACGAAACTCATAGTACTGATAGGATAAACCAGTTGACGAGTCACGTCACTGTGCCAATGAATACCACCACGCTTAAACCTGCTGCCCCCTCGACAACAGCAACAGGAAACAATACAGCGCTCGCTCCTCCTACAGGCCCTTTCGCCAACGCAACTATTGCGAGTTCAAGCAAAGCAGCAGAGGGAACTGCACCTTTAGTAAGTGCCACCTTAGGAACTGCACCGGCTGCGACCCAGGCTGGGATTACCAGTGGAACTGGCGTGAGCGTTCCACAACAAACTTTCACAGGTGCTGCTCTTGCGCTTGAAATGAGCAGCATTCGGACGATGGCTTCAGGTGGACTTGTGATTTTGGTGGCATTTCTTCTTTTGTAGGAACTAGACGAGAATTTGGATTCTAGATGGCTGTCTGTGTGAAAGATTTGATTAGAAGGTCTCGAAGAAGATTGCTGTTCTGCAGAGAACCAGAAATACTAGAAGCATGGAATGGAGTTAGTGGACTTTAGTCGACCTTTTGTTGAGTCGCAGATCTGATTGTACAGTATACTTGACAATGAGTTGAAGTTACTCTATGATACAAGAGGAAGATTACTGAACGCAATGATTGCCCACAAGCAGCGTTCTCAATATGTGGTTTAGGTCAAGATTTGACGCTCTTTTAGAACTACTTATTAGAAGAACGCCTAAACCCGAACCGAACTGCTTTAGAGTAGTTAGAACTAATTCTAGAACAGGTAAAACTATAGACCTATCTTAAATAGATAGACGTGATAAAAATACTCTAGATATAGTATATACTAAAGAGATACAAAAATTCAAATAGCTTTTACCTAGTAACGTTTACATATTCTATAGCTTTAATAAATCAAACTAAAAATAACCTAGGTAGACTACTTTAGGTAAGATCAGGTAGGAAATTAAAGAGATTTTAGGTCACGGGATATATAAATCGTATAATATTTTAGACACAAGAGTTGACTCAGTTCTTTGAATAGAAAATCGAGAACCACCCGTACTAGAACAGTTCTTTATATTAAAAGAACCAGGACTAGTACTTATAGTTAGTTCTGCCGGTTTGCCAAGAACTGGACTATCTATTGAGAACGCTGCCCATAAGGGTCTTACATCTTCATCGTGCACTACATAAGTACGATGCTTTTTGTCATCTCAGCAATGCCACCAAGTCAGACGTCAATGAATTTCGTCTTGCGAATACTTCAGCCGGACTATCTTCTTTTCTGGCGGGTGGAAAGGATTGGAGCAATCCTACTTTAAATGCTCTCTCCAGGATGTCCAGGGTTGTATAACTTCCACAGCATCCCCTGCCGTGGTGTGTCCGCAGTTCAGCACCAGCACCGCCCCCAATTCTTCAGCCCCAGCCTCATATATCTGCGATCATAGAATAACGGCATTCGCATTGTGTGCCTTTCCAACTTCACCCTTTACAAGTCATTTCCGAAGAAAGCCTCTTAAATGTATTGTGCTGCGTTGAACCAGTTTATGTACTTGGAGACTTTGGGCAAAAGAAGTGACAGCTGCTTCATGAAAATACTGGGCTTGTGCGCTGGGAGCGCTATCTACAGCCTCGGGCGCGATTGCAATTGTTTCGGTGACGATACGGCTTGCGGAGACCATAAAGAATCTTTGCGACTTTTGGAACTCTATCAAAGATGTTCCGAAAGACATAACTACTATGATACAGGAGCTACGGCTATTTGACCTGGTTCTGAACAAGATACATGTAAATGTGCAGCAGCATGGCCTCGATCCAACGACAGCGGCGATACTCGACAGGTGTGCCGGGAAAGTCAACGTCCTGGTCGCAGCAATGGATACATTTCCCCCTGGATTTGCCTATACGAAGTGGCAAGTAAGGATTTGGAACAGTTTCAAGGTCACTCTACAGAGCAAGAAACTACATAGCTTCAGACTCTCTTTGGAAGAGATGAAAATTACCTTGATATTAGCTCGTCAGAATCTTTTCAAGTGAGCCTTCAGAACTTTTACTTATATGACATTAGCCGAAGTACACTGACGCCGAGGACAGACAAATGAAATTTACCATGTATGACCAGAGTATGATAGCTATGAATGAGGACTTTGCAGTGCTTCACTTGCCGCGGTCATCCATAATAGTGCCTATAACCACTACTGAGCCTTCAGATCTCACAAACCACGTCGTAGATCTTCGAGATGAGATAGCGAAGATGGCGAACGCAATCTTGAATCCTTGGCTGAAAGCAGGCCTTCGATTGGGGATGGTAAAGCCGTACAAGATCTTGTCGCAAGTCTCAAAGCAAACAAATACCACAAAGATCATCGATCCCTACCTCGCATGACCTACCGAGTCGGGCGAATAGCTTCGGGCATGTGCAAGTAGATGAAATTGAGAAAAGGCGCACATTACTGCCTCCTCTGCTTCGAAAGAGATCCAAGCGGCGATTTTTGGAAGAAACATACACATCGACCTCATCCAACTAGGACCAACTTTTTGGAATGCTGTACTTTACTACGAGGCGATACCAAACCAGGATCGGCTCCAAAGAAGATCTCATAACCTCTTCAGTCGGTTACTGAATACGAAACCCATTTAATATTATACCCTGCGCAGTGGCTGTTTCGATAGGGCTTAAATTCTGGTCTGGACATCGCAATAACAAGATCGGTTCTTGGCTGGAAAAACAACCTTCGAACCTTTCGCGCAGTCCTTGACGACTTGATGGTTTTTCGAATTTTGCAAAGCAGAGATTGAAATATTCAGGGTGTGAGGTCCTTGCTTTCGAGGGTCGCCGCGGCGCCGTGGGATACCGACAGTAAGGGTTAGACACCGTTACATGTACACTTCTCCTCCATCGTATTTTGACGTGATTGCGCATTGTAGGCGTCTTAAACAAGGCATATATAAATAATGTGTACTCTCAGTTTGCATCTTGGGATGTAACAAAGAATAATGCAAGCTTTTGATTGAAGCAGGAGCGAATAAGAAGGCTCTCAAATATGACTTTCCTGAAGGCAACTATGAAAGGTGGTGAGCAGACCTCTCACAGATCTGAACAGTATCAGCTGACCATTCATGATTTACTTCTCCTCTACTCACTGCTTCCACAATGTCCAGGCAATAGAATATACTAGCACTGCAACGAGTCAATACTCTCTCCGCCTGTTCCTGGGTGACCTCGACACTGAGTTCACGGACACAGAAAGTCAAGAATGGAATATGATCCTGGTGCTATTGGAGCGCGAAAGGCCATCTCCTGGAATGGCTTCAATCGCATCAAGCACCGAAGTCTCTACCTGGGTCCTGGAAACGTTCTCTACTGATCTGAAGGGCGATCATCCAATGGGAAAAGTCGCATGGCTGATGACCCTTTCACTAGAAGACATCAAGCTTACGCCGGAGGTACTCGATGCAAGCAGCAACATGGTAGATGCAGCCTTCGGCCTTCGGATAAGGTGCTTTTGCATCCATACATGCGAAATTGGCCGAGGGGTTTCCAGATTCTGTAATTCCTTCGATCAAACTGCTAGCCAACAAAGGAGCAAATTTACATCTTGTCGGTTGCACAACAGGGTACGGTGCGGACGGGCTCCCCCAACACGACACGCCCATATCACTAGGAATTCGTCGCTCAGCTACCTTCTTCAGTGGAGGTCTCTTATTAAAGATCTCAAGATCGACTTCGAGATATTCGTGAGGGAGGAGCTTGAACAAATCCCGTTGCAGGAAGCTGGTTGGAATAGCAATTTGTTGCCGAGTTTGTTCAATAGCGAATCGAGCCCATCGACATGGAACGATCCTTGTGTGACAATTGTAGCAGAGAAGTTTATCGACTCTATGAAATTGATGAGGAGTTGTGGTTTAGGATGTATCTCGGTCTCAAGAAATCTGCGGCTGTCGTCTCGGATGGAGAAGAAAGCATATCTGAAACTCTCAGAGCGCTATCACAGTTTAGCTTTGCGAGTGTCAACAACGAAGGAGAGACTGTGACGATAGAGGCTGTCGAAAAGACACCACGACGACTTCTGTGCTGGAAGTGCGGGATCATAGAAAAAGTGCGCATCTCGGGATTTCCGAAGGGGCCAATAGAGACGAGGGGTCTAATGAAAGCTGACGAGTTGCCATCTCCTTACAGGATACCATTTCATCGTCCAGTCGGATTCCGAGAGTGTTCATAACTTCATATGGTCCCAAGCACCACGAAATATGGGACGACGAGCCTGAATGAGACAAGGCCAAGATCAAATATAATATGCAACACCCCAGGCGAACGGCCGGGTGTAATCAATTGAAGTAGTCTCGCTGTACTGTAAAAACTTTACAGTGTTGAACATAAAAAGTCGATGGTTGGTCACACACGGCTGGTATGGGCTGGCATCCTTTTCGCTTGCTTCCGAGGCATCTTCAGACTTCAGCGTCGCTGGTGCGGGGTCCCAGAATCTTTAGTGAAACAAGCCCAGCCGATACAATATCCTACTTCACATCAACAGACATCTTCACATCCACAGATATCAGCGACAGTGTATCCCTTTTTTTTTGGTAGGAAGAAATGATTCTTCTACTTTCCACTTCGCTTGCTCTCGTAATTCGATAGCGATTCCGACGTGGCTCATAAGCAATTCCCTCCTCATCTACACCAAAAGGCACAGAAGGTACAGGGAGCGATCCAATACTTGTCTGCACCTCAGCGTCGAACCAATCTTCGGACGAATAGGTTTCCGTTTCAAGTTCCTACAGTATCTGATCGTTCCTTAGCGACACAGTCAGAGCAGCTTCACATTATCCTGTAGCAAACGGGAACGGGAGCGGGATTCCATCACGATGACGATACATCTTTGCTGGCATAGGATTGCAACATACAATCGTTATCTGCTCTGCGAATTGCATCGAAATCATTCAAAAGTAGGCCGGACCGATATTGCCCCTCAGCCTCACAAAGTCCGCAAAGTCCACCGCCGGCTATCCGGGTCTAGCACATCTTGACAAGCCTTTGCCCAGGTTCCTTCTTTCCATGTGTGCCAGCGGCGCAAAATCTCGCCCGCTTGATATCGATCGGGGCATCGCTGATAAATCACGATAATTGCAGCATGCCTCTCAGAGTCAGAGAATGCGCCACATCGCCAATCAAAGCAGAGGCTCAAAAAGCCCCTGCCTTACCGGTCAGCACTATCATTCAGCAGCCGAGCAGTACTCTGCTTTTGGGGGGCAGTATCGGAAACTTTAGACAGAACTGATAGGTCGAGACACGACGGATGGAAGGCTTCAATATCTGACTAACCAAAATGTCCGGTGGAGAGTCCGGCCCCTGCCAGCCTTACAGCAAAAGGTCTTGACATCTGTCAGAGGGAAGCGCGCTTGGAGATGGCGGACTTATCGGGACTTCACGCTCGTACCTTTGGCATATCATAGCGAATGAGTTGAAACTCCGTGTGAGACTGCCAGCCTGAGTCGTGATTTTTAACTATCTCCGAGTAAACACCGGCATACAATTGTCCCATCTGAACGCTGCAGAATGTTTGACGCTGCACTAGTATTCCGTCCTTCAGGTTTATACAGGACATTTCCTTCTTCCTATTGATGGTTACTTCAAAACTCGAGTATCAATTGTGTTCTGGTTCGTCTATTCTCCGCTGGGATATTCCGACTCGGGTCACATTTTAGATTGGCTGCTCTCGGATTTTGACATCGCCTTGTTCACCGAATAGCACTAAAGGAAATTTTGTTCTTTCATCAAGATGGTATCGATCGAAGTTGTTCGCATCACCGCTACAGAGAAGGAGCAAGGAGTCACTTCGAACAAACACAGCACTTCTCTAGCCCAAGAGAAGAAAGACGCCCAAGATATCTCAGAAAATACTTCCATCACAGGCCTAGATGCCAATGATCAAGAAAAACAAGCAGCAGAAGTTACAGCGGAAGCAGCACCCCCTCGTGACATCACTGGCTGGAGGTGGGTAGTTGTTGTCCTCGCGATCCTGAGTTCAACCTTCCTTTTCGCACTCGACAACACTATCGTCGCAGACATCCAACCTGTTATCGTAAAGCAGTTTGATGCGGTAGCAAAGCTATCCTGGCTGAGTGTTTCATTCCTTATTGGTGCGGCTGCTACAAACTTGCTGTGGGGGAAAATCTTTGGCCAGTTCAATGCGAAATGGACATATATCCTTTGCGTCTTTCTGTTTGAACTTGGCTCAGCAATTTGTGGTGCGGCTCCCAATATGAATGCTTTGATTATCGGACGTGCTATCTGTGGCGTTGGAGGCTCTGGAATGTATGTGCTCTTATTCACTTCCCTGATTTCGAGACTTTCGTCTATCATACTAACTATCGAATAGGTACGTTGGTGTCATGACTTTACTAGCTGCAACTACCACCATCCACGAGCGCCCGATGTATGTCGGTGGAACTGGTCTGACTTGGTAAGTGTCAAACTCACGTTGACTGTACATTTCTGACAGTCCACAGGGGACTCGGAACGGTTCTAGGACCCATCATTGGAGGAGCCTTCACAGATTCATCAGCGGGATGGAGATGGAGCTTTTACATAAATTTAGTAATCGGCGCACTCTGTGCACCAGTCTATCTTTTCATGCTTCCCAAGTACGATCCGCGCCCAGGAGTATCATTCCGTGCCCGGGCTCGCGAGATGGACTACGTTGGAGCTCTCCTCACAGTAGGCGCATTCGTTTCAGGAGTCATGGGTATCTCCTTCGGCGGGCTCACATATAAATGGGAAAGCCCTACGATCATCGGACTTTTCGTTTGCTCAGGCGTCCTCTTCATTCTGCTCGGTCTGCAACAAGTCTACACAGTATTTACCAGCACTTCACGTCGTATCTTCCCCATTCAGTTCTTCAAGTCTCGAACAATCCTGATCCTGTTCGCAATGACTGCTGCAGGTGGATGTGCAGTTTTCATCCCTATTTATATGATGCCGATCTACTTCCAGTACACCAGAGGAGATTCTGCTCTTGACGCGGGGGTCCGTCTCTTGCCTTTTATCTGCTTGATGATTGTCGCTGTCATCGGAAATGGGGTCATTCTTTCAGCTTATGGGTATTACATGCCTTGGTATACACTTGGAGGCATCTTCGTTGTCGTCGGCGGAGCCCTCATGTATACTGTCGGCACCGAAACAGCAACCGCCAATGTTTACGGATATAGCATCCTCATGGGATTTGGCAACGGTCTATTTGCACAGGCATCCTTCTCTGTCGCCCAAGCTATCGTAGAACCTGATCTCGTTGTAAGTAACAATAGAACCCAAAATCCCCCTGCTGAATGTCTCAAGATGTCTCAAGCTATCATGAGACATGTGTTGTCCATTTGTCCGAACACTCATGATATGGCCGTAGCTAACTCTCTCATTATCAGTCGGCAGCTGTAGGCTTCATTACGTGCGCACAGATTACCGGAGTCACTATCGCTCTTGCAATCGCAAATTCCATCTTCCTTAACGGCTCTCAGGAGAGGATCTCGGCACTTCTTCCTCAAGTCCCTATCAACGAGATTCAGGCTGCTATCGCTGGTTCAGGAAGCGAATTTGTTGCGAGTCTGAACCCAGAGCTTCGGCAGGGTGTTCTTCATGCTATCGTGGATAGTATGAGTAAGACTTACATTCTTGTCATCACAGCCGGTGCGGTTGTCATTTTGCTGAGTGCTGGTATGAAACGAGAGAGGCTTTTCATGGTCGCTGGGGCTGCTGCTTAGGTTTTAATGGTTTCCAGAAATATTGTCTAATAGGCGGGGGACCAACATTGGAGAGCAATAGAAGAGTGGAGTTAGACGGCAGTACTGGTAGAAACACACAGTCAGAGAGTAGAAAATTCGAAACATTGTTATTATCGAGCCGACAGTACGTATATGGAAGATTGGCCAAGTCGTTGATTCGGAGAGAGCAATATTCAGCGATTCCTCGATTTATCATTGTTTGTCCTCTAGGTTGACAGTCCAAGGCCGATTCTCCTTTTATGTATACAACCATCCTCCCGCCCCGGTCAAAGTCGTCCGTACCACGCCTTCATCATAAATCGAGATGACCTTTTCGACAAGCCCGGCATCATTAAACTCCAAGAATAGCATACCTCGCATTCTAACTACAGCGCCATCCTTCACCGCGATCCCTGCATACTCACTTTTCTGTGATCCTTGCCAGACATACTCGACAGCGCCCAGTTTTCCATCAGCAAGGACATCGAAATCGTGGAACAATTTCTCTGGAAACGCGCCCAAACCGGCATTTTGGCTTGTAACACTTGCAACGAAGGCATCTCTTCCGCGTGAGAAAACGCCATTCTCCTCTATTTGAACGTTCTCCGTAGCAAATGCTGCATTTGCATTGGCATTTCCAGAATTAGCGTTCAAGTGAAGTGCGGCCATAGTCATGCGAAGACGCTCTCGAAACTGCCGATTCGTCTGCGGGTTCTCTCCATACCATACGTCGGTGGTGTTCGACTCACAGACTTTGATAACACCTTTCATCTGCTCCTTCATGAGATCAATTGGTGTGATTGTGATCCAGCTCCTGACTAGCGCCTCTTCATCAAAAAGGACCTTTTCCGCCTCCCACGCATCATAACGCCCATCAGATTGCAGAGGAAGTCCAACGAATGGGCCGCTCTGCTTGCCCGACAGACGAATAGCAACAGCACCACGATTCCCATCGACAATATTATACCTGTCGACAGCGCTTAGTCCCTTTAAAGCACTGTCGACGAATTGTGACAAAGCAGTGGTGAAGCCTTCTCGGCTGAGAATGATGGTTCCGTCATAGTTCCAGAAAGTGTCTGAAGAGACAAGAGGTCCATTTGCTTCGTACTTTCCCTTGCTAAGGTTGAGATGAAATTGGCGGAAGTTGCGACGAACTAAGGCTGTGTAGTGTTCATCACAGAGACCAGGACAAGTACTGGAAGTTTGGGAAGCCTCAGTAGTAGATGCAAGTAGTGTGAGGTGGGCCAGATAGTAGAGCCAAAGAAGCTTCATAACTGCTAGAATATGATGAAGAGTGATGTGGTAGACTTGATGGACTATGAAGGAGATATCAGAATATATATGCTCAATGGTCGTTAAACTCTGTGCGTAATATGGGCAATGTACCTAGAAGTGAGAGAGAACAGAAACAGATGCTTGTCATCGTTCCGGAATTATGGGCACTTGGCAGAACATGGAATCACGAAAATCAGTTTGTCGATTGGTCCACAAGGAGTGTGCCAAGAATGAAATCCCTATGATTCCATACATGCAGTCCGCCCAGCCAAGCGCCACGTAGAGATCATCTGGAGTACAGCATCGATTACAAATTTACTTTACCACAAATGGATATATACGAGCCCAGTTGTCAAGAATGGCTCGCCCAATGCACTCGTTTCGGAAAACCAAATTCATAAAGAGTGCGGAGAGCAAACGACCCGTGCTGACATCTTGAGCCCCTTTCAGGTACCTGTGGGTCAGGTGTTCATTGTTTTGACTACCGTTAATGTAATTGGTTTATGGGAGGCCGCGATGAGAGGAGGCTTTGGATTCTAGGCAAAGATTGACAAATATGACTGTATTTTCGACCGTAGCACGGCAGAAAAGGTTAGTCCAGGTGCAATTGGGGGTTACCATGAGCCTGTGGGAGACCGTGGATTTGCCTAGGTCCAAGGCATAGGATTAAACAGGATTTTCGCAAGAGTGAAAATGGTTCTACGGAAAAGGAGAAGATGAGTGCAATCACACCAGCTGTGAGAGCGCGGTGTACCTGGGTTTTCATTGTAAAGTACCGTTCTATTGAAAAGACTAAGAGTGTCTACATGGGAAATGTAAAGTTTACCTTCAGATATTACATTTTTCTATTAACTTCTGCGCTTAGGTTGTCTAGATCTGGTTGACTATCTTAAAACAATCAACAAAAGACACCATTTTTCTATTAACTTCTGCGCTTAGGTTGTCTAGATCTGGTTGACTATCTAAAACCAATCAACAAAAGACACAAGATAAACATTAGTCAAAGGTATATTCAGGCTTTGCCGGCATGGATTCCATGGTCAATCGGGTTGAACCTCAATAATTACATTTTGATCAATCTCTAAGATCTGCTGATCAAAGTCAAGATCTATGAATCTATGTCAGCAAGCAATTGGCAAGACTTTTATCCTTTGTGATTTCAAGGAAATCGTAGTATCATTCAATTTGAGAAACAAGTTCTTCTCGTCAAATGTCAGCGATCGCAGCAAAACCTTCGTCAATGATTGGTTCGAGTACCATGGTGAGACCACTTATGATTCCATCGGCTGCTGGTTCGAGTCTTGCGCTGGTGCTCCCGTTAGAAAAACTTATAGTAGTCGAGCGATACAAGGGCTGTGAGTTATTGATACAGGCTAGACATGCAGATGTTGAAGCAGGTTCAGCATAAAATCTTGGACAGCCATGATCATAAGAAACAACCAGAGTTCTCAAGCAATAAAATACAGTGCTGAAATCTCTGATTCTGGATCAGTATAAATGATTGGAAACGTAAATTGTTCAAAATCTGAAGAAGAAATATACTATCCGGCTCTTAACTGACAGAATACTAGATATGAGCTCACAATTTTTATAATTACTAACGCGATACCCGTGATTCGAAGTAGAACCGTGGGTGCTTTATTGGCCCGGCTCGAGTTCACCCGTAAAAATCTCGATATCGAACAAGTTGAAGTTTTCTACCTCCTTGTTACTGCCTTACCTCTATCGCAGAATGGGCCGTGAGTCCTCTGGTAACATTACACACACACACAACCCCACTTATAACTACTAATTTGATTTATTTCAAAGATAATCGAATGCCGCAACTGTTCTCACCTCCGTCTATCTCGCTTCTATGACGCCAGATTCAGCTGGGCCATCAGGATATTTTCTACGATCATCACTCCAGCCTTACGGTAGAGGAACCTTGAGCCGATACGCCTTGACTCGTTGGAATTGGCATCGAGGACGCATCTAGCTTGACGACAAGACAGGAAAATCCGTGTCCATCATCCCAAAATGCCGACCCTACACCAGTATGACTACATTTCCGGTATCATAACCGCCCTTGCATTTCTTGATTCGTGGAACATCAGTAAAAAGGCCTTTTCTATGGATTATAATGTGTATACCGTGTAGCCTTGTGATCTTCTTGATACCCTAGACATTGAGGCTGAAACATAACAGGTGCCATCGATGTAGCCATCTATTTTGCAACCTCCGTATCCTTACGGTCGGTGACAATGAAGCAAGCTGTCGCCATTGCCAGTGCTATGGAGTTCAGAGGCTCTACCGCTGTCGGCTCTTGTGTTGCCGACACCATTCGCACAAAAATCATCAATCCACATCTCTATGATGGCCAACCAGGCGTACTTCTTCTTGCGATAATGTGCGCAATCATAGGGTCTTCCACTTTCCTCACTATTGTTACGCGATACGGACTGCCTATGAGCACTACACGTTTCATCATTGGAGGTCTTGTCAGATCCGGGGTCGCGTCCGTCGACATCAAAAAAATGAATTGGGGCTGGAGTGGTTGGTAGAGTCCTCGAAGTCCATACTGCGCTGATTTCAGCTGCTCTACGACCTGTGAGTCTTCCGACTTCGTCTTATGATCAAAAGAGGTGATCTGGTCAATGGCCAGGAGGAAATAACCAGACCATTGTTGACTCACCAAAGGCGTTAGTATCAGCAGTCGAAACGAGCGAGCCATCTCTGCCTTGGTTTCATGCCAAAAATCTAGGTTAGTAATCGCATCATAGTATCCTGCGTCATGCATCTTTCTTCTAGATCCTATTTAGAAAGATTGGCTCCCCTCTCAGATGACCTGCTGGCGTAGCGAGACTAATTACCTGATCTTCCTTTCGCTGGATGTTGGTTGTAAATTGTCGTCGAGAGTCAAGAAAAATATAAGCTTTGCACCCGGCGCTTGAACTGGTCGCTCTTTATTCTCGATTGAAGCAAATTCGTTATGTGTATTCTTCCAAGGCGTTCTTTCCCTATGTTTTTGAGAGGTTCCGCACGTCTGATTCGTTTCTCTTCATGGCAGAATCTAGGCATTGATCCAGTTGGCTTCCCTTCGCATGTATGCATTCCAAGTATGACGTTTAAGGTCATGCAGTCTCAAAAAATGCGACATTACCAAACTATTTTATGAAATTGATTCGTTCATCTTTCAATTAATATTAGGTAGTGTATATGGTGACATCAAATACCTATGAGATGAGTTGGTGAGAATCTACGAAGCCGCGCACGGCGTCTGGAAAGCTATCACAGATGTTAGCCCGTCCATGTGAGATGCGAATAACCATACCTCGATCACGGAAGCCCAACTCAGTAGCACGATCAATTCCCAATTGTCTCCAAAGTTCACCATCTTGACCCGCAGTCTACCTCTTTTCTTCCACTTCATCAATCCTTTTCCCACATACTCCGCTCTGCGATAATCAGCCCTGGTAATGAATCCATAGGACACCACTCACAGTATCAAACCCTCGCTGTTATCCTCCACGAGGACCAGATCTCCTTGATCATCCAACACATTATTCCTGGTTCTTATCCAATGGAACGTCTTTCGCTCACCATGGACTTCATGCTCAAATTCATACCTCATGTGCGTCCAGAATCCAGCGTTGCCCATCCTCTCCCACACTACATCCTGAGGTCTTTTGTCGAAATCACCAACCCCAATACTATTTTGACCTGTTAAGGGAAGATGTGCTGCTCCAAGACTCTTCCCAGACTTATCGAAGCCTTCTCGCAGGATCGCACCAGGAGTGTTAGGGAGGAAAGATCGATGTTCCACATAATATTGTCTGCCCTGGCCCAAATGTACCGGGCAGATTCGCAGATTCGTCACAAATGCATTGTACACGACGTATTCAGTAAAATCCTCCTCATCGAGAATTCCGAGCCCAAATTTCGCAGCAACACTGTCGTAATATGTAGTTTTCTGGTCTACGGCTTCGAAGGGATTTGCCTTCTCCTGTGCGGGAGTGGGTGCTGGTGCAGCGTCGACTTCGGGATCTGTCTTGTCGAAACGATGATCCATACTCTGCCGAGCAGGACCAGGTATTTCTATTTCGTGTGAATTCTGCAAAGCAAACTCTATGGCCGCGATACGATCTCTCAGCTCCATCATGATTCCGGTGGTGTAGGGAAGAGATTGTAGCCATTGCGAAAACTTATTGCCCCGAAAGCCCGAATTACCTCATTCTTATCTGCAGGGTTCTGCAAGAGGCCTGCGAGCCAGGATACGATACAAGGTCGGATTGGACCGAACTGGCAGGGGAGGCTATCGTGAACTCTAATCTAGTCCCAGATTGGCAGGCTGTCAGTCGTATTTGGCAACAATGGTGTTCCACTGCTGACGATGTGGCTGTGGTCGTGTGCCAGGCTTATTTATATTCATAACCTACTCAGCTGATCGAGACTCCGCAACTGCGAGAGTCTCCGAGATCATTTCGACTCCGAAGGGACTCTATCGATAACAGAACATTAGTGATGGCCAACGTCTAGGTGTGACAGAGCCGAGGATGGGGATTCCCCGACCTTGTACCAAGTCTTGATAGTAATTCAAGCATCTCAAGTGCAGCCTCCAGCAAGCTAGGAGCGGGCCGAGTCATGACAATTACATGGCTGCAAGCCCTCCATTGTGCACCGAGCTTCTCTGTTGACATTACGGATTGACGAGCATTTCAAGGTAGTCAAGCGAGCTCACAGTACGCCTCTAGATATGGACACGAATGGTTATTTAATGCTGTGTAGATTCCACCAACGCACCCGGCTATATGGCTTCTCGATGATTCAAAAATCTTCGCTCCCACTTAGAATAGATATATTCTCTGCACCTCTTTACTCAAAAGAAGACCGGAAACCCAATCAGCCCTACAGCCAATGTCGAAGTACCCAATTCAGCATAGGTATTGCCCACCCCCCGGCGCTTAATTCAAGGCACAATCTTCAATCCAAGCACATTGCTCAATCCATATCCGCATGCCACGACGATTGCAATAGCCGCCTCCGCCTACCTCGGAAAGGCCTCAGTGATACATAGCACATTGGAGGTAGCCATCGAGATCGCACCAAAGTAGTCCAGACCTAAAAAAAAAAACAATCCATCCCCTCGGCCACTCCCGTTCGGCTGTGATGCCGAAGAGAGCTAAGCTGAATGAACTTGTGGTCACAGGAAGGATGAAAGACTGGAGGTTATGCTCTGGTTCGGGGACTCCTCGATTACGCCCTGCGAGATTTTTGATGACACAGTCTGTGAGGATACTAGATGAGAGGAATGCGAGTAGCGCTCCGACGAAAGTGCTAAATTTGAAGAATCCGATTTCTTTGAAAGTAAAGTTATAAGGTGGAGCCATCAAAAGCTGAACATACGTAGCGCAAGTCATGATTGTCTCACCGAAAACGAACACTTTGTGTGTCAGCACCTACAGTATCAGCCCATTCTCACACGCCGATCCTAACATGAAGGAATTCCGCTTCCACTCGGAAAGGTGAGTAGAGCTGCTTTACTAGCAATTAAGGGTGAGTCGAAAGGTGAGTAAGGGTGAGTTAAAGGTGAGTGGACAGATTACGGACAGATTACGGCTAGGGGATCCTCTTCTGGCTCTTTTGAGAATCGGCTATAGTTTCCATATTATCTATATATAGACTTTTATAGATCTTGCGAGCCCCTTGGGAGAGCATCGCACGTGACCCAGCCGTACAAGAAAAGGTGAAGAGGTGAACGCGGATTGGGGCTAAAGAGAAGTATCGGGATAGAATCTACTAATGTAAAGCTATTATTGGCTGTCTCTCATCCAACCCTGGATTATTACGCGTGGAGCCGAAACGGCGACGCGCCAGAGCCGTCCCAACCCACCTACACCATAGACTATCATTCAAAAATGTATTGCAGTTTCCTCAGCGTGTTGACCTGCGGCGGGAAGGTATTCAAAGAGACGTGCTTCGTCTCAGCAAGATGAATTGAGAATATACCCTTCGCCATGGCGGGCTTCATGTCTCGCTGTTCATTATCACCGATGTATGCCATGTCGCCCGGAGAAATGTCTAGATGTTCTAGGACTTTGGAGAATAAGCCACTGGTCTTGGTTACCCGAAAATGGTTGGTGGTAGCAAGGAAGTCGATGTATCCGCCGATGCGAAGTCCCTGGACCGTTCTCTCCTGTGCGTCCTGCGGACCTTCTGTCATAATGACGATTTTCTTGCCCATGTTCCTGACTGCCAATAACAAGCCCAATGCTCCGCACTTCAGCTCAAGTGACGCCATAAGGGTGGCTTCATACAATTCCAGGAGCTTAGTCATAAATATGTTGTCTTCCGGAAGGGAGAAGTGGGCCAGAACCATGGCAAACCTTTCTCTCCGATAATCAAAAGATGTCTTTCCATCAGAGAACGCATTTGCCGTCTTTTCCTTAAGAACCCTGGAGTACTCGTCTTTCAATTCAAGTATAGGAGTGCCGTATCGTTCGGAAATTTCCCCTAGAACTTTGTTGGTGGCTTTTCCAGAGCTGCGACGAAATTCATGCAGGGTATCGTCGAGATCGAAGCCGATCCAGGTTTTCTCTGCAAGGATAGCCCGCAGACGCAGGATATCACCCTCCCAGCAATGGATATATAGACGGCCCAATTGTTCTTCGATATTATCCTTTTCCGTATTGGACAGGAGACCGTGGTATGGCACATCTATTTCAATAGACGAGCTAGCCTCCACAGTCGTAAATAGACCAAGTGGCTTTTCCTCAAGGTAGATAGCTCTCTCGCGATCACTCGAGAAGATGAACGAGGATCCGAATGGCTTCTTGAAATCAAGCATCGTCTCCGAGAATGGCACTCCCCACCGTGCACATATACGTTTGACCTCTCTCTGAGGCTCCTGAATGAGATGCTCATAGAGAAGGCAAGAGACTGCATGTGAAGGAGCCTGATGTAGCATTCGAAACATGTTGGTATAGCAATCGATCAGACTCTGTTCGTCTGTCCATCCAACATTCTTCCAGCTATCGAAGACCCGAATAGGATCGCGGATGAGGAAGACAGGTCGGACCATGGCATAGATAGAGGGAGAGGGGCACACATCGTACAAGCATTCGCCCTTGTGACTATCGTTCCCAACTTCTTCTTTGCTTATAAGGAACCGCTTGCCCGATTTCATCGCACTGATGAAAACTTTGTGCTGGGATGGGTTCTCTAGGATCGAGTAGTCGGGACTGAAAACATCGCTCTCGCCCGTTTTGCCCATCAGGATCAGTCGGCTAGTGACGGCGCATACGGGGGACTCGGCAAAGATTCTCATGAGAAGCGTAGACCCGCTGCGAGGGCAAGCGACAAAGAACCGAATTTGCGGCTCCAGGGTGGGAGATAGTGGCCCGTCCATTTCGCCTCTATGATATTTGGCGTATATGTATATCTGTCTGTCTGGGCTAGAAGTAATATGTTCAAATATGGTGACCGAGCACCTGCCCACCGGCAGCTTTCACTCTGCCACCTCCCACGCTGGCAGCGGCCGTTGCTGCAGTAGAGTGCGATTGTTCGGGGTCTTTGGTGGATAAACACGATATCAAGTTTATCGAAGCTGTTGTCATGCAATTTCTGGGAGTCTAGTTACTTGAAAACTTATTCGGTAGATCCCTGATCAATTTCTTAATGTCTCTTGTTTGTTTCATGAGATTCAATGTTCACTGTATGGAGAAAAGTATCATCTATTTCGATTTCCGTGTTCTCGCTTGCCAATATCGGCCATATTTTTCTCCGGTGGAGAGGCGGCGTAGCTTCAAAATAGTGACTAGACATCCTGGCCACTCTACACCAGCAGAATGGCCAATCCCGAACTTATCATAGCGTCCGTCCAAGTGATCCGCTTGTCTCCATCGCTTTCTTCATCTTGCAATCGCCAACATTCCTCTATGATCCTGCGACATCCATGCATGGCACCGAGCTGTAATCTAGGCACTTCTCCCATTCCGAGAAACAGTTTACTCATTGCGTCTCTCTGCCATCCGTTTGACATACAGCCAGTCACACAAATTGCCCATGGCAGCGTTCCTAATATCTGTAGGTCGGCGATTGCTTCAAGCGCAACAAGAGCTTCTGCGACAGCAGTGCAGACTTTCGGTAAGCCTTGCTTGTACCCTGGAGCGACAGTACAAAGGTTACAAAGGTAAACCTGAGCTGCACTTGCGAATACACGGGTGACCAACAATTCTGTGGCGGATATCTGCTCGGCGGTCGTGCTATGGGGCTGAGTCCATCGACGTATATCCGTGTCGATCGCTTGTGCAGTTGCTGTCATATTTTCTTCCCATCCCTGGGTTTTGATCTGTTCAGATAGAGCGGCAGTCTCTATGATTGAGATCACGACTTCATTATGGCATCCTGTGACGGCATGAACATTTACCGCCCAACCATTAATTGCCATTCTCAGACAAACAGTAGGTGCCCATGGTTTGAGTCCAGTAGAAAGACAAGAAAGAGCGTTGTAGAATACTATCACGCTCGTAAAGAAATCCAAAGCTTTGAAGTGTTCTGGTGATATATGACCTCTATTTACACAAGCAGCTCGTAGACTCGGAAGAAGCAGTAAAGGTCCCTTCAGATGAACGGACCAGCTCTCCGTATCGCCGATTAATACCTAGTTCAGTCAGTGGGCTCAAGAACGTGATAGCTTGGCATACCTCCAGGGAGACTAGAAGGACTATAGTAGCAAGGACCTCGATGTTCGACTCCAGAGACTCTAATTGATCGTACTCATGACCCTCAGCAAGATAGCGTCGTAGCTCTTTGAGTGCGAGTCCATGATGAATGTTTCCATAGTGCTCGTCGCCAGAATTCTTCCCAGACACTTCTTTGTGATATGCCGCGATGCTGACTGCAGCATGATAAAGCGGCTTGACCTGAAGGAGGAGAGGGAGCAGCCATGCACGGGCAGTCTTCGAGTCCGCAGCCAACGGGAATTGGGCAGGGAAAGTAACATCAAGATAATGCGCGAGCAGATCTCCACTTGGATCGATTCCTATCGCCTCCTCTCCCGTTTCGCATCTGTAGTGGCTTTCGAACATCTCCCGAAGCTCGACGTAATGATGGGGCGGTCTCGATTTCGATGTGTCGGCATTGATTGTCAGATCAGAGAACTCTGGACTGGTACTGCCTATGACCACCAATGTCGCGTGTTGCGGTGTGTACTTCAAGTTCATAGATGTTCCATGCCTCCTTTGCTTCGCCATCTGTCGCCTGGACGATGCAGCACTGCGGATGATGGCGTGAAGCTCTTCTACCTTGGCTTTCTGCATATTACCCCCATCGACCCAAAGCGGCTTTTCGTATCCATAACACGGAAGATCATGGGAAGTACACGTGACGCAAAATGGAGAGATTTCATCACATTTTCTGCGGCGTATCCTGCAAGTCCAGCAAGCTCCTTTGCTTCTCGCTTCCTTGGACATGTCTCCTAGATGAAGGGTGGAATGTCAGTTTATAATTCTTTGTAGTCGTGGGTGCATGTTGCTGCTTCACGAAGGCATGGAGATATATATTTGGTGATACTTTAATATGTCGCAGGATGACAAATGGAGTTTGCCCCACTGTTATGGCGACTGATAAGCGAGCCAGTCCTTTCCTCTTGATTCAACGACAGGCACTCCTTTCACGTTCACTTTCACGAAGACAACAGATTAAGTCATCTCACCAGGAATTCTGTATCATTTGATGTCAGCATGGAAGATGTTTCGATCTGTTCGGATCGGCACTCGCGTACACGATCTAACATCGAGCCGTAGTATGTCAACCAATTTACGACGACGCTCAATTGTGTCATCATTCCTTTGCAGCTTTGAGAATCCCAGCAGATCATTGAAATTCGCACTCTTCCAGCGCAGCTCCTACAGATCTGTATATCCGTAAGTCTAGCATTATTCAACTACGCAGAAGATGGCCCAGTTTCCAGAAGCTCAAATTGACTCATCATCACGTGACAGTGGCAAATGGGCAGTCTGTTCAGGTTCCATCGAGCCAACAGACGCCAGTCCTCTCGCTGCAGCAAGACGCGAGGTCTCCGAAGAGACAAAACTCACCGATTCTGACATTGACCTCTTTCGAATTGGAAAGCCGTACAGTCTTCGAGATGAAGCTCTCAAGACAGAATGGACCATCTATCCATTTGCATGGCAGTTGAGAGAAGGTGCGAGAGCGATTGAGCTGGACTCCGAACATACGAGGTATCGATTCATCACGCCCGGGAATCTGAAGATGTTCGATCACGTTGAGAATTTGGAGGTAGGAATGGCGCGCGTGATGGTCAGTCCGGAGATTGAACGCGTGCTGTCGATTTTGAGAAATGAGAAGAACAGTGGAGATCGAGCTTTTACTTTGAAGACTCTGAAAATGTTGTTGCAAATGGTCCGTGGAGGTCAGCTTGCAAATTTAAAGTCCACCGAGGAGTTTTGGACGGAGTTGAGGTGGAGATTTTGGCATTTAGGGAAGAACGGGAGGCCTGGTACGAGTACTGCTATTGAGAGCAAGGTGTTCGATGTTCTGGATCGTGTCAGTCAAGAACTGTCAGCTCATCCTGATTGGTCTGGAGAAATCGTAGATCTCCCTCTATCCTATATCAAGTGTGTCGTTGCGCAGAACATCGAGGATTCCATCAAGCAAGCGAAGCAGCAGCAGCAGCTTGAAGCAAATTCAGGTGTCAAGTCGATGGCCGGTATCAGAGCGCTGAGCGTCGAGGGAGCCCAGCAAGAAGAGAGATTGTTTGGTGATTTGTAATCAATTCGCCGCTGTCGGCAGGGAAATCGTAAAGTCATTCATCTACATTCGGGTATGCCTGGCAACAGACCAGTTGCTGTTCGGGAAAAACTCGATCTCATCAAAACACGAAGGCTCACTAACAATCCACGTTACGGAACAAATTAATTGGACTCCAAATCCCATGCCAACAATCAGCCCAGATCCAGTACCCCTCATTCCACGTCAGCACAGCTGTAAACCAAGCACGTTACACCATCTCCAATTCCACCTCGCCGCTTCTTCGAGCTCGTCCACATTCAGCATCCCTACCCCGAGCTCTTCCAACTGCCTCCAGATAGCCGTCCTCCGGTACACCGGCCACGAAGGGATATCCCAGTACCGACTGACCAATCCCAGACTAGCAGCTTTGTCTATATGTTCCTTCACAACAATCATTTGCGCCTTCGATAGTCCTGACAATGGAATCTTGTCCTTGCCGCCGATTAGACGAGTCAGCGATGTGCTGGCGTAGTATGAGTTCGAAGTGTTGTAAGCGGAAGAGAGGTCATGGAGAGGTGCGTCGAAGAAGACGTCGCGGTAGGTGGAATTGGAAAATGTGGAGTCGAGGACGGTGCGGAAAAGTGTATTGCCAGATGAAACGTGTGTGATTGGGCCAACGACGATGTCCGTTCCGTTCCAGTGCGTTAGCCAGCCCTTTTCGCGGAATGGAGCAAGTTGTGCCTGAACGGCTTCAAGTGTGGAAGAGCCTTCAGTCTTCAGATCGGTCATCAGAATCAATGTCTGGGAACGATCGACAATCCACACCCCAGTTGCCATTGAAGATGTCACGATATCTTCCTCACTGTTCTGCTTCTCGAGGATAGCTAACAGAGGTTCCAAGTACAGACTTTTGAGCGTTCGAGCAGAGCGTATGGAGGAGTTGGTGTGTCCAATGTACAACTCACCATTCATGAGATGACAATCTCCTTCAACCCCTGTGATGCCCAGCGCCAGCGCCTGGAACAGAGGTACCAGACGCCAGTAGTCATTATGAGAGTGTATTGGCTTGGGAATGATTCCCGAACTGAACTCGGGGAGCCAAGAGGGAACAGAGCCTGGGCCCGTGTAAGATGATACGATCTTGTCGAGACCGGTAGGACGGAGGATTGGTGGTGAGAGGCGATGGCGGAGGGAGAGGAGGAGAGTGTGGTAGATTCTGATATCGATTAGATAGGGTAGAAAGCACAAGGAGAGAAAATTACATTGTGGTGATGGTGGCTAGACCGACAATTGCTGTGAGCAGCCAGAGGAATTTCCGACACAGAGAAGGCCAAGGAGATAGGTCCGGAGATTCTCGAGATTCTCGAGGGTCTTGAGAGTCTCGAGAGAACGGCCTCTTTAACAAGGAGAAAGATCTCGTGCCTCGAACTCGTCGATTTGAGTCATTGAGAGTACCTTCCTCCATTTCTACCACTGTGACAAAAACATCGAGTTTTGTCTTCGCGGTCAATGTGTAGTTATTATCCAAGGTAAGCTTTTTAGTTTGTCTCGAGATGGCTCGGCAAACAACCGTGTCAATTGCTTTGACGCTCACTTTTCGAAGGTGAACATAATAATTATCAGACGGGTTTCACGCACTCTTGACTACGTAGGATTTCCATCTTCCACGTTACCCCACGATTATCTCAAAACACGTCTCCGTCGGTGAATGTTCGCCATTCTGTGGCGCTGATAGGACGCTGGCTGAGGCGCATTCTAGATGTCAATATTTGGAGCTCCATCATAGGGGTCCAATCGCCAGCCCTCGGCAGGAAAACAAATGCCAGAACAGTGACATCTCCGAAGCACGTGTTGTGCAGGTTTTGGGTCCGCTAGCCTTTAGTGTTTGCCCTTTCCTGGCTTCTAGAAGCATTTAGTCTGGATCTCAGGGGATCTGTCCAATCGGAAAAAGGACAGAAAGCACGGTGGCTTCTCCGAAGCACGCCGTGTTTGCACTTCCATTGAACCCAAGCTCAGTTAGTAAAAAATCAGAAGGAGGCAATGTCGGTTTGGATGGGCTTGCCAATGCTCTTTCCTTGACTGGACATGCTGCGCGTTTACCACGTTCAATTGGATGAGACGGATTGCGGCATTTAGATGTTCATCTGTGGTATCGGGATTTAGAAAAGCTTAGCGAAAGCTTGATGTCCCCCAGGATCTGAGCGTAATGTTGGTACAAACATCCTGCTTGTATACCTGTGGCTACTCTATACTACATTTCCATCAATAATGAGCATTGGGGAAGAGTAAGACATGATAGCGTTGAAAGATTGTCTGCCAAGTTATCACATGGTCAGCCATACATCCAAGAAGACAGTCCCTGAATCGCGTGGTGAAGAGAACATCCCACTCATCGCGAATGCTGCTAGTCAGAGAGTCTGGGCTTGGGATCTCAGGGAATATCCCAGACGAGGATCAACTTACGGCTAGTGTGAGAAGGGGGCTGCCATTGGAGTTTTTCTTTTGACAAAGAATGATCTATCCGCCAGGACGAACACTTCAGTTTTGTACTGTATACCCTTTGTTTGCGACAATAAATCCTTGCTTCAGCCAAAGCTGGTAGATCGTACGAGTTCCCAAAATTCCCGGTGCTTAAGAGTATACAATGTTTATAGATAGGGAAGTGGAAGGAATAATTATATTCCTACCAATTCTACCAATTCTACCAATTCTACCAATTCTACCAATTCTACCAATTCTACCAATTCTACCAATTCTACCAATTCTACCAATTCTACCAATTCTACCAATTCTACCAATTCTAC
>JACBAH010007632.1:0-44217 GCA_014282315.1 Neospermospora avenae
CATCAGACGGTAAGTCTTGCTATAGAGTTCGAAGTTCGAGAAGAATGACGTGTGTTTTTGCGACTCTAGTCTGAAGCGATGTCATCTTCAAAATTCCCGTTGACGCTGCCTGAAATCTCGAATCGTGACGGAATAGAATATTCCGATCTCATCAGACTACTCCATTCTTTTTTTCGGGATAACTGCTCTAGACACTTCCCGTTATAAGATTGAAGACTGTCAGAGTAAGTAGCTGAACTCTTGTCAGAATTTTGAATTTTCAAGTTCAGGTAATTGAGCAAACGTAGTATCCTTGATCGCTGTTGTGATTGTTGACAATATTGCTCCAACTGTGCTGATCGTATGTGCTGTGATACCTTTGTGGGATGGATCAATACCTAAACAGAGTGCTTTCGTTCTTGGCGATTTTGATAGAACTTTATCTAAGTGTCAAGTAATTATTAAAGAGGATATGAGTAGCGATTTCATATAAGGTGGTGTAACAAGCTATCCGCGCTGGCTGCGCTGGGGGCACTGAGAGTACTGGTGGTGGTAGGTATCATAGGAGAGCATAGCCTTGTTATGATTAAGTAGATTGCCAGAACTACAAGAAGTAGGAGTTACTATGCTGTGTGAAGCAAACGTGTGTTCAATTCCTTGCTTCACAAAGCCTTTTCTCCTCTTATGATAAGATAATCACTATGTGTGAACGTTCAAGCAAAGTCATCATGAGAAGCAACTATGAAGTTGGGGGTAATCTGTGCATTCGATCTATAAATACGTGTTTGCGGTTTTGACTCTCTCTACAAAATGAAAAAAAAAGACCAAATGACAAATAACATGGAGGGGAATATCGTCAACGTCGTACAGATCGTGTGGAAGCAACGCGATTACAAAGGGAAAAGAGCAGCATGGGGTATATCAGGCTACCTGACAAATGGAAAGCACAAAAGAAATCTGCAAAATCCCCAGCCTGTTTCCTCCCCTGACTCCTCTGCATTACCGGTACCAAAATGCAAATGTGACGTCTCTGTACGACCCCCGGCTCAGCAGCAACGTGCAGTCTCTCAGTCTTTGTCTCTTGATTCAGGCTCGACACCGTGGCTGAACAAGTCGAGAATATTTAAGCTGCTGGGGTTGCCTCTGCAACAGCAGGAGCGGCTTCCTCGGAAGCGGAAGATTCGTTGCTCTTCTTAGCCTTCTCCTCCCACTTCTTCTGCTTCTGTAGCGGGTCGTCAGCATGTTTTCCTCTCAAGATCCTCGCTTACAGCGTCATTTTAACAAAACAATGGATTCGATGGGACGGTATCTAAAGAAAAGTCCAGCCCATTTCCAGCTCGACCATGAGACGTAAAGCAAACATTACGTAGAACCAAGGGCAGAATCTCATTGGAAGCCTCGTGACGCTAAGGAAAAGAATACTAACAGCCGCAGCAGTGTCCCTCTTCTTCTGCTTATTCTCCTCCCTCATCTTCACCTGCTTCTCCTTGATGATGGCCGGTCCAGCGCGGACAGCACTGATGACGCATTTGGCGCCCTCTTTAATGCTGGTACCCGCGACTTTGAAGTGTTCTTTTGCGGCTTGCATATCCTTGCGCGCATAGGTTGCTCGGCGTTTGGCTCTGTAAGCCTGCTCGGCTTCGGCAGCACGTTGGTAGGAGGTTTGGGCTTTTTGGCGGTCTGTTCGGAGGTTGAGCTCTGTTCCAGAGGTTCCGGGTCGTCCAGATGCGCTGGAGGGCGAGAGAGGGCCAGCAGATGCTGCGAGCGGGGCGGTGGTGGTGTCGGCCCTGAAATGGTGTTAGTTTGACTTGGTACTCGACAAGTTTTCCCAAGAGAGATATTTCGGGATTAACTTGGAAATCAATAAGGCGAGTTTGTAGACGTTCAAGGTCTACAGTAGAGTCTACTTACATTGCTTCGATGGGTGGGAAGTTGAAGAGAGAGGGGTATTATGGAAGTAGGTGAACAGGGTCGAGTGAAGAAGTAAGACGGATTAAGAGACTACGGGAATCTTGGGATACTTATGGGCAACCTCTACAACGATAGAATGAGGGAGCGAGTCAATTACTATGCAGAAACCGACTCACGTACTCACTCAAGAACTCCACCCCGCGACGGCATTCAGGACATAAAATTGTGTTTTCATGCTGCGTGTTTTGTGTGCCAACGAATACACGCCTGACAAGGAACTCGCAGTGTAAGGTACAGTGTTCGTAGCAAATTTTGCTACTTTCGGCTATTCTGCATTGATGGGGGGGATATCCATCCCTGCTTGAGCATTCTTAAGCGGATGTGAGAAAAGGGGAGATGTATTGCGGTGCAGGGAAGAGCGTGGAGCAACTTGATGAGAGTTATTTGGAACGAACTTTCTGTTTCTGCATTGTTTTGGGGAAAGGGGTCCCACGTTGAGTACGCGTTACTTTGGGATTGCCGTTGATGGTATTATCAAGGATGGTTAGTTCAGATGAAATTGCCGAGATCTAGCCATCGTCCAAGCTTCACGCCCCTGACGTAGAACTGGTAGATTCCATCATTTTAAACTTTGCATATAAGTTGGTCAGAAGGACAGATACTCGAGACTTCGAGCTTTGAACAAGTTCTGGCCAATGATGGAGGTGAAACGTCAACGCGAGTCGAGAGACTTCGCAGCGGGTGGTGTCTTCAAACACGAAATGGCACGACTAGAATGAAAAAAAATGTCACAAAGACAACTCAAAATAATAATGCAATATGAAGAATCGATGGATTTCGTCGAATCGTATTTGATCATCCTGCCGCCAGATCGATATGTACATTTTTGGGCGCTTCTTTGGACTTTTCGGCGGCCTGTCTCTTCGCATAGAGCTGCTCAGCCTTTTCTATAGTTGTTGAATTTGATTTCAGCTTGTTGATCGTCTCGATATACTCGTCGTATGGATCTGAATCAAAGACAATTCCTCCGCCTGCAAATAGTCAGTGTACACTCTCAGACTCCTGAAATCAGAACATACCAGCTTGCAGATATGCAACTCCGTCTTTGACGACCATCGTTCTCAATGCAATACAAGTGTCCATTTCACCTTCGACTTCATCGCCCTTGGCATCTACACTGGCGTAGCCAAAATACCCGACAGCTCCAGCGTATACTCCACGTTTTTCCTTTTCCAACTCTGCAATGAGTTCCATTGCCTTGACTTTTGGAGCTCCAGAGACAGTGCCAGCAGGGAAAATGGATCTGAAAGCATCAAATCTTGTCATTCCTTCCCTCAAAACTCCCGAGACTTGTGAAACCAAATGTTGTACGTGACTGAACTTTTCTACAACCATCAATCGGTCAACTTTTGTTGTGCGAGGGTCGCAAACTCGATTGATATCGTTCCTTGCAAGGTCCACCAACATCACATGCTCAGCTCTGTCTTTCAGTGATTGTCGAAGCTCATCCGCTAGTGCCTCATCCTCTTCAGGAGTTTCGCCTCGTTTGACAGTTCCGGCGATCGGATGAGTTATAACACGCCCGGCTTCCTTTTTTACCAGTAGTTCGGGTGAGGCGCCGACAATCTGGAACTCGGCACAATTGATGTAAAACAGATAAGGCGAAGGATTGACCGTCCGAAGATGGCGATATATGTTGAAGGGATGCAAAGAAGTGGGCCGAGCAAATCTTTGAGACGGGACAGCCTGAATAATGTCGCCAGCTACGATGTGTTTCTGCAGATCTGTCACATGTTTCTCGTAACCAGCCTGTCCTATATTTGATGTTGCTTGTTGACCTAATTTGATTGCAGGTTGCTCTGGAAGGACTTTTTCGTTCGAGTTTAACACTTCAACAATCTCATTGATGGTATCACCTGCTTGATCATAAGCTTCTTGGAGCTTAGATAGGTCATCCGGGACTTTGAGGTAGGTGATGACCTTGATTTTCTCGTAAAATCCATCGAAGGAGACAATCGTATCGAAAAGCATGAAGAGTGACTCTGGTACTTTCAATACATCTTGCATTGGCCTTGCTGTTTTGGGCTCGAAATATCGTACGCAGTCGTAACCTACATAGCCAATGGCTCCACCAGTCAAAGGTGGTAGCTTCAATTTTGGCACATGCGCAACCCGGCTTTTCAACAATTCCGCCTCGAGCAAGGGCAGAGGATCAACAGATTCCCCATGGCCTTCTCCTGTCTTGATAATCTTTCTAGGCCCGGCGCCCACAAAGCTGTACCTGCCAACTCTCTCCGTCGCCGCGCTCTCGAACAAGAAGGAGTAATCGGACTTGGAGTGCGCAGATAGTTTAAGGTATGCTTCTGATGGCTTGATGAGGTCGGAGGGTATTTCTGCGAAGACTGGAACGAGATTGGGAGGATTTGGGGCATTGGCGGCCTTGGACAAGATCGCTCGAATAGTGTCAAGAGACGGCTGTAGGTCTTCCTGTTCTGTAATTAGCTTTCCATTGAGATGTGCTGACAGAGTCATACATACTCCCGCGCCCATTGTTTCTATATTGTAAGAGCAGTTCCAGTTAAATTGTATCGGGTTCTCAAAAATTCTCCTGGGATCCTACACTTAAGCGGCTATGATTGACAAGAAAGGACACCTTTGGAAGCTGGAAGAGGGTGGTGTTGTGTTACTTTGCTAACTGAACAATTTCCCGGAATGGAGTCGGACGCGGCCGCAATATCGAGCTCCCCCGCCAACGCCAATGACCCCCCTCTTAGCTTCAGCCGACCTCGCTTGCGCGATGGACAACAAGCTCCCAATGTAGCGTAATAGACTTGAGAAATTGAAGAGTACAAGTGAACAGCTTTATTCGAGAGTCATGAAAAGAGTTGAGGATATTGACAACTCGAAAATTCACCAGTTCCTGAGATTATGACATCTATCAAACGCCCCAACACCCATTGACTAATATCACCCGGAACTTTTCGACGACTTAAAATGTCCTCTCGTTTTGGGATCCCTCATTCCCCTGTCCTACATCGGCAATTGAATACTCCAACGATTGGAAGCTACTCACAGCCGCCAGCTGAAGACTTCACAGAAGACAGCAAGGATGTTCTAGTTGATAGATTGAACGATTTGGTAGTGCGTTTATCGAAGAATAGCTCACTTAAAGAGAACGCCGTGTCAGCCATTCACAAAGAAGTAGACAAAATCGAACTTCTTATCGGTGGAGTCGAGAAGAACAGCAAATTCCAACTTTCGAGGGAAAATTCTGGTCATTCAAATGATGATGACTTCTGGGGACTATCGACCCCAACTCGGAACATCAAAATGCGGCTCCCGGTTATGTCACCGTACTCATCTTCAGAAGCTATGTCCGAGGCTAAGCCGGACAGAGTAATTGAGGTCGTCGAAGCTGCTGAAGAATTGTCAGCCAAGTTGTCAAGTACTCTTGCCCAGCTGCGTGCCAGGAGAGAGGAATCTAATGTAAGTATCTAGTTTCATGCTTATAATATACTCTTCAGGCACCAGATCATTGATACCTGATAGCAAATTCATGATTTACTGATCATACAGGCCGGGAAAGCTGCTGAACGCATTCTCGTTCTCGAAGATCGCATCACGGAGATGTTAGTATGCCACAACACCGAATAACATGAGATATCTAATGTTTTTCTAGAGATGATGATTATCAATCAAGTCAATCCGATCTGAAATTCCTTCGCATCCAACTCCAAGCTATACAGGTACAATGCATGAATTGTGTTCACCGACACGATGATGATCCGGAGCTCACGGATAGCATCAAGAATTGGAAAATGGACTGGGAGGATATCAAAAGACAAGCAAAAGCTCCTCGACAGGAAGGCCACGTCTAAAAGCCATCGACGGTTTGGCTTCATGTTCAGAACGCATTTTTCTCGCTCCTTGTTATCTTTTCTCTTGACATGTTCACCCAGTGTCCATGCGTATGTTGTCGGTGTCATCTCCATCTGCAGCCATCAAGTTCCTCTACCGAAAGGCGTCTTGGTGTCTTGATGTTAAACTCGTTGTGTATTCGCTGATCGTAATTGGTACATTTCCTACATTGAGGCATGCAGCTGATAGAGAGTTTGAGGAAGAGCTATATCCTCTGGGATTGGCGCCACCTCCTTTAGTTTCAACCCCTAGGCCGGGGGAACTTGAAGATCTGGAGGATATACATGCGGTGCCATCGAGGCTTAGATGAGCATCCAGAATTCAGAAGTAGGCATGAAGTTTCCTAGTAGAGGAATTTAAAAGCAAGTATTACGGTATGATAGCATGTGTTTAGCCTTCGTTGATGTATCCAGCTCGAGTCTCCCTCGCTTGGGTCAAACACCAACCATATCACGAATATCCTCGATCCCTTCACCTTCAGCGGAAGAATGTGAATGTCAGACTTAATGATAACTTATGATCAAATAAGAGCTTTTGTCATCAATCACCCACGTTTATGCGTCATGGTGAGGCTTCTTCAAAATCATAACATGCTTACGATTTCTAACAGACTACTTGCTTCTTGGTCGGATCTTCTTCCGCCTCACCGCAAGTAGTCTGTAGTTTTGCTGTTTTGGTCTTTGTTTCAATTCGTCTCATATTCATGATAAGTAGTTAGTTAGACTTAGATCCTTCTCTTTCCTTCAGCCCTTTTTTCTCTACTCTTTTTGCAATCTTTCTTAGATCGCTTCGCTTCGTGGTTTTGAGCAATCTACAAAATTGCGAGCCTATGAAGCCTAAACTTCATCATCCCAAATCTCATAACCGTACTAACTCTTGCCCTCTACATTAAATTTTCATGAGTGTCACATTCACGTATCGTCCAGGTGCCTCAATGATAAAATTTCTTTCTGTAAATGATGCATATAGTCTTATTTGAGATTCAATACATTTACAACGCAAATTTCACACTCTCACCCTACCTTACTAATCGGCATACTGAATCAGTGGATCTACTATGTCGGTTTCTGTACTAAATCAACAAACGCACTGCCGAAGACCTGACAAGCGAATTCCTATAACATCTAGGTAGTAATACATCAGTCAGCGAGATGCCAAGGACAGTAGCCAGTGTCCTTCGCAACTATCTTTATTCCAAGAGGAGTTCAAAGGGCTGTCTTCGCCATATCAGCGCAACTGATTATTTGCAGTGGTGAATGATAGCCATGATAGGAACGCCCACTAGGGAAAGCTTCGACACACTTGCTCCGGACGTGAGGCGAGGTTTGTGATTTAAAAATTAAATTATCTCAATCTGCTATGTATGTTTATAGTTATATCTTCAGGACCACAGGGTATCCGTCCTTCCATCCCAAACACCACCAAGTAATCCCGAATTCAAGTAAAAATGCGCCGAGTATGGACAAAAGAAAAATCTAAAATGAGTGACCGTAACATCGTAGAACTATAAGACTGCTCAGAGCCCACCTTCCATTAAAATTTCTCGCAGAGCATCGTGGTCTACCACCTCCGGCATGACTTTGCTTGGTGCTTTTTCAGTCTTCCTGGCAAATCCTGGAATAGGTCCTTTTTGGTTGATGCCTGGAGACCGCCCCATAAATGCCTTCAAGGGATCGACAACAGGCGTGCTTGCAGCTCTTTTCGGTGTCGGTTGAGGGACGGCTAAGTACGAGGATCTGAGATCGCTTGAGGACTTTTGAGGGGTTACACCCCAGCGACCGAATACCCAGCCGCCGAGTTTGGTCTTGATGCCTTCGTTGGAACCCGACGAGGAGATAGATCGGGCGTCGATGCTGTTTGTCCTCATACTTTGCAAGTACGCGGTACTATCTCGTGTCTGGCGAGACATGGTGGCTCGAGGAGTGATCATCGATGAACTCGTGATAGTGTCCATTGATACTACGGTCGTTGGTGTTCCGAGTCTGGTACGTGGGCGAAGAAGCGCGCTGCCACCTCGAATGGTGATCTGCGAAGGCCTAGATTGCAGAGTGTGGATGTCAATTCCCGAAATTGACAGGATAGACTCGTGAGAAGTCGAATGTCGTAAACGTGGTTGCAAGGATGCCGTCCAATGTTCCTGCTCAGTGTCGGTCGAGAGATATTCTGTATCCCGAGAGGTGTCCGAAGGTGTAGCATCGATTTCAAGTGAATGCGTTGGCTGCAAGTCTGGGAGCTCCTCGACATCGTCATCCTCTTCATGAATCACATGAGGCTGGAAATTACTAGCTGGCAAGAAGCTTCGAGTGGAAACTTCCGATCCTCGCTTACGATGATGCAAAGGTTGAAATTGTGGAGATACGGGATCAACACTGGACGAAGGAGAGGTCGGTCGAGAAGAGTCAATATCCAGTCTTTCAAGCCTATCGAAAAGGCCGCTATGGCGATACATCGATTGGGGAGAACTGGGCACCGAGGAAGGTGCGAAATCGGACATTTGACCGGACTGCACCGACCATCGGTTGTTTGGCGTGATTGGTGTCGGTACTGTGACGGAAGTCTGTGACAAGATGGTGGTGGCAGAGTCCTGAGTCCTCGGTGTTCTTGGTGATTGCATCCCTTTAGGAGGAGTAAAAAGTGTCGTGTTGAGAGAAGCACGTTTCTTCTTGGGTCGACGTACCTCCTCCTTCTTTGGTGTATGATAATGGTGATGAATGTGCAAGGCTTGCGAGATGATTGTAGGTTCCTTCTCTTCCTTTGGAGCAAGCTCTGCCCTAAGAGTAGGCGGACCAGACCCATCTCCACCATCTTCATCCATCACTGGCTGGTGCATCAACAGTTGTTCCCGGAGCATTTGGACTTCATCGTTCGAGTTCATGAGCATTTCCCTCAACTCCACAATACCTATCTGCAAGTTGGCGTTATCTTGCAGAATATCCTTGACGAAGTGAGAGACAACATTGCTTCCATTATGATTTCCAGTTGTAGCAGCTGCGGCCCCTTTCAAACGACCGGCAGCAGTGTCCAGCTCTCTTTCGACGGCGCGCTGCCTTTCCATCCGTCCCATAACCTCGACATGTCGCTCTTTCTCCTCTTTAGCTTCGCGCTCGATTTTCTCCAGTTGCTCTTGGACATCCGCCAGCCTTCTTGACGCCTTCTTCCATCTTTGAATCGCCGACCGTTCTTCTTCTTGACTCGTGATAACTGTCCGTTGCAATAGGTCTTGCTCTTGCTCAAGAGCAGCCAGTTGCATTTCCAAGTCGTGAGTCCTCGATGCCAGCAACTCTAATCGTCGCAACTCCTGGCGAGTCGAGTGAAGCGTGGCCTCGAGAGACTTGATGTGCGTCTCGGACTCGTCGGCTGTACCATTTAACCCCTCCAGCTGCTCCAGTAATTCCCGATTCTCCACGACCGACTTCGCATTCTCGTACTCCAATGCTCTCTTGTCAGCCTCGAGCTTCTCGATCTTCGCACTCATATCTAGTCGATCGCGTTCCGCATCTTGCATGTACTGTTCGTGCCTGACAAGTAGAGCCTGTAAAGCGAATGTTAGTGACTTGCTCATCTCGACGCGACAATAATAATGGCTCGTGCTAATGTGGTAATCTTTGCAAAGATATCCACAGTCATTGCTTTTTCTGCTTTCATCTAGGATGTCCCATGTTGCGCATAGTATACCGAGACAAAGGGAGGGGGGAACAGGAATGCGTACCTGGCCTAGGGAAGCTGCCGTCCGAACTTCTTTTTCCAGATCGTCAAGGGCAACAGTATTAGACTTCAAATAGGCGCAATCCGTACGACCGCAACAGCAGCGCAGGGTAGGTATCGTAGAGCAGCATGGTGGAATTTCGCTGATGAGGACCCCAAGTTCGTCCTCCGCGGGCTCCATTTCGCGTCAGACGCGTGATACAGTGTACTGGCTCGGGGATCTGGTGATGCGTCGCAACTTGTTGCATAGTTGCGACGTCGAAGATGAAGATGGAGAGGAGAGACAAGTCGCCGGTGCCTTTTTGACGGAAGTTGTAGAGGTCGTAAATCAGGCCGCGGAATCAGATCAGGATCATTCTGCGTTTGCACTCAACCCAGTCCAGTCCAGCCCAGTGGGAGGAGAGGGCCTCGTGAGATGAGTGGTGGAGCTGACAGTCTTGGCCCGGCTTGGTCCAGGGACCGCAACTGACTGATTGGCCAGACTGCTGTCAAGGATGCCACGCTACGTCAGTCGGGGTTCATCCCAGCCACCTTTAGAGACGTAACCAGCCCCCGGTTAAACTTGAATGTCAACATCGCGAACCACTCGCGTCGATAAACATTGCATTTGGGACTCGAATGGCTATGCGTGAAAGATGCTACTTGGAAAGTTTAAACAGCGTGTAGGTCTTGGTCTCAGCATTGGTGGCCAAGTGTTATTACCATTTCCTTAGCCAGATGGCCAAAGTAAACAGATCGTCAAAACAAACAAACCAAAAAAAAACAAGGTTCAAATTCCCGAAACAGCGGGAGTAAGTAATTTTGTTCGCTTAGTCGATTCGTTTCGTTGGCGAACGAATGCGAATGTTGCTGCTGCATGTTTGGGGTTTCTCTATATCTGGAAATCTGTCTGGCCCGTATCTTTGCTCCAGTGACTTTCACGTAACAAAACTTAATCCTCAATCAAATGTATCGCATGGCACTGCTCCCGAGCATTACAGAGTCATTCGTATTATTGACATATATAGAAAAACAAAATCTCCAAATTGTTTGTAACGCCATCTTGAAAGCCCAAGCAACTTCTATATTCTGCCATCCATGATTAACCCCTCTTGCTATATGGCTTTACCCGGAATAGACGCCCATCAATTAATACATATTCTCATAGGGAAACCACTACCCCCACCACAACTTCGGCTGCTCCGCAATCATCAAGTCGGAGACCCTTTCTCCCATGCCACCTTCTCTCTATGCATCGACCACATGACATAGTAGTAGGAGACGAGTGCCCATATAGTCAAGTAAGCAAAGAGCACACCCAGCGACAGACCAAATGCATAATGAAAGTGCAATTTCCAAATAACAGCGGACAAACAGCCGAGATATATTATCACACCCGATATCCACCAAAATGTGAGTACCATGAACATGCGTCTAAAGGCCTTCGAAGCGTCGTAGCGAGCATTGTACCGCACTCGAAATTCGCGATCTTGCAATCCGTCTACGGCGATGAAGTCTTCGGCTGCGTAATATATGAAAGGTCGCATTGCAGAACCTCTCGCATGTGAGTTGATGCCAATGGGTAGAGGAATAGGTAAGATAGACGCTATCATCACGCAGCCAAGGAAAGCCATCAGAAAGCCAGGAGAGTAAAGGTAGAGCTGGGGGATCTCCAGTGTACTGCCGACTACGAAGGGAATCAGGGCACAGATCATCGAAACACCGTATACCCAGGATGTCGCATCGAGTTCCCACTTTGACCGTGACAGGAGAGGTGCGCATAAATCACGATATCTGAGGAGTCGTGCTACTCGAACGACCAAGATGTAGAGCTCGCCGAAACCGAAGGAGATGACGGCGTATCCGAGGATTTCTTCGTCGTATTCGATCTGGGGAATGGAGCAGGTCTTAATGAGCTGGTTCTGTTGGCGGCATGCTTCCTTACGTTCTCGAACTCGGGTGTTGTACTATCACATCATTAGTCCATTTGTTGTTTCAAAGAGATGATAGTGACGAGAGATCCATACCCAAGCGTAGTAAATAATTATGGGAACTACAACATCAAATAGGATGATCATGGCAGGTCCGATCGTGATAGATAGATGGTCCCTGGGAAGATTGAATTAGCATTTCTTTGGTATCGAGTAGAGGAAGGCATTTCCAGTGTTTGTTGAAAGCTTTACAGCATGCAATGAAGGGTTGGTCTTACGTTGCTTTGGGGTTTTTCTGTGCGAGCTTCTCTAAAGGTGGTCTTGTCGGGGGCAGTGGCGCTGGCTTCTCATCCATTACATTGACTGTGCCAACTGTGGATTCCATCCCATCAACAGTCGTGGCATCCTCGCCCATGTATGAAGATAGGGTGAAGTCTCCAGTATTGCGATTGGTCTCGTTGGTACGAGTGATCTCATCCTCTTTCGCTAACCTTGCCCTGGCTCTATCTTGCTCTGCAATTGCCGCTGCTAACGCCTCTTTCTCAGGATCCTCGCTCACTGGCTCCAGAACCTTTTCTGGATCCTCGGAAAGTGCCCTATCTTCCTGGTGTGTTCTGATTGCATCTTGATCTCCACTTTCCGGCCCCTCTGGCATTTTTCTGTGTTGTTGATCTGCTGTGATTATGTGACTCTCTAGCGTTGGGTCAACCTGATGACTCCCAACTCCATTTCCGACGGCCTCCGGAGCAGACATTTGAGATGAGTCGGCCTGGTAAGTATGAGAAGGAAAAGAGAAATGAGAAATGAAGAAAAGCAAAAGAACTTTTTTGTACGAGCAGAGCAGGTAAACTACAGATCTAGCATAGCTGAAACGAAACGGATATGCTTTGAAGAAAGTCAGGAAGTTTATCTTACTCGTGTAGCTTCCATGGGCACTCGGTCCGTCTGAGCGTCCCCTTGCAAATCAACGAATAAGGAGTGCACTTCCCAGAAGCTCTAGAAAATTTGGAAGCACACTGATGCCCGGGATAGCTGGGCTCTAGCTACCAAGCTGTGTGGAGGGTTGTTTGGGGCAAGCTCCACCGCTGGGGCAAGCAGAGGCCACTTGGCCTGTGTCGACTTTCGGGCGGGGAAACAGAGATGGGAAAGCATACACCTGGACCATGATTCGGTCTTTTGGCATGTGCATTGGGAAGTTGAAACATTGGAGCATTCGAGAGCTTGCACTTGAAGTCTGATCATGGCGAAGTTAAAGTTTTCGGTAGACATTGAAACTGCCGAGACTACTTAGGACTAGCAGGACTACCTAGGTAGGTTAGAGGTTGCGGAAGATCGCTGTACCTAAGTACCCAAGCTTAGGTACCTTAGGTAGCCTTTTTGGGTGGGGCTTCCAAACCACTCCCCTCTGTCTCTGACCCGACTGCTCCGTAGGTAAGGTACCTACCAGTTACAGGTCCAGTGTGGGCTGGACGGAAGTCACTTCGTTACAATCGTGTGATTCGTGTACGGGCTTGATGCATATGATTTTGTTCATATCATCTCACAACCAATCGACAGCATGAACAGTTCCCTAACATACCTAGGTAAATCTTTGCGATACAAAGAAATGGAATTGAAATAGTGCGCTGCCTGCCTGGACCAAAGCTCCAGTAGCAGCGGTACAGTAGCTCAAGTTCAGAGCGGACAAAGGGGTCACCCCTTGAAATAGCGGCTAAACTCCTGAATTTGATTTCTAGCACTGACTGCCATCGTCGTAAACTAGGTACCTAGGTAAGGTAGTTAAGGTAGGCTTCGAGAACTAGGCGGAGTTCGCCTCCGTGTTCTCTGCTTCCAGTAGAGACATACAGCGTGAAATGCCAATCACTCAACCGCCACAGTAAACAAATGCTTCACCGATTAATGGCATATCCCCAGTTCATCCTTCACTTCCTTTATGACGAAGTTTGCAAATCGGCAGCCTATGAATCTATCATATCCCTCGATCGGGTCTTCAGTAAATGCCAAAATCTTACCGCGTGAAGTTCGACGCCAGTGGATGCCGTTTGTCATTTGGAATATCTGCTTCCTAATTGTTTGAAATTTCTATTATGTTTCATGATTATGCATCGTATATTGGTGATGCTGTCGCCCGCAGGAGAAGCATTTTGTTCAAGTCCTACATAGCATGCTTTTGATTTGAGGGGGAACGGGTTTGTTGGTAGCGAGCGGGCATGTCATGAAGTCATGACATGACTATTATACACTACGTTTTACGGCAGGTGGCATGCTGTCACCGGCTGAAATTTTCCATCACTGCTCTCTATCGTTGTGGAACATGGTGTATATCCTCAGATGTCATATAGTCCCACAATTGACACAACGGGAAGCTAGTCCGTCAATGTTCGATCACGAAAATCGGTACCTGATTAATGATTGTGACATCTACTGCAATTTATCAAGCCTGAAGAGCCAATTCTTCTCTGCTGGCATGACTTCCACCCCTCCACGCATGTCTGTGGTCTTTCTCTTTCTTCTCCTCCTTTACTTCCCCAACTGGTCCCCAACCCCCACCTCCAGGCGTGTTGATGATGATCCGTTCACCAGCTTTCATAGCAGCCGTATTCTTGCCTCCCAAATTGATGCGGCGCTCCTCGTACTCCACCTCACCATCACCTGAGCCATTTAACATCTTATTCGACCTCTCAGGGTTGCTAGTCTCCACTTTCCGGACCCAAATATTGAGACCACATCCTCCTTGTTCTCCTCCAGCTAGTCCATAAGGATGATAAACTCTCCTCTCGCTCAAGATGGATACCTGGACCGGTATCCTGAACTCGATATCCCGGACGACTCCATCTCCTCCACGGTGTTGGCCAGCTCCGCCAGAACCAGATCTTAAAGAGAATTCTCTTAGAAGCACGGGATATCGTCTTTCGAAGACTTCCGCGTCCGTGATTCTTGTATTGGTCATGTGTGTATGGACACCAGAAGTACCCTCCCAGTGCTTGCCAGCACCACTCCCGCCAGCAATTGTTTCGTAATAGCCAAATCCTTTGACACTCTCTTGTCCTTCAACATTGCCTCCGAAGCCGAATGTCAGATTGTTGCAATCTCCTTGAGAAGCAGCGCAGGCTTGAAAAGCTTTGAGAATCACGTCCGTGACTCGTTGTGAAGTTAAGACATTGCCACCGACAACAGCGGCTTTGTCTGATGGAGAGAGAAACGACTTAGGTGGGATCTTGACATTGATAGGCTTCAGACATCCTTGGTTTAGGGGAATGTCTTCAGATATCAGACAACGGAGACAGTAGATGATCGCACTATATGTAACCGCCTCTGGGGCGTTTGTGTTACCTGCAAATCGTTAGGGGATCTTCAACGGGTCTGAGAAACGAAGACACAAGCATACCATAAACCTCTGGTCCGGTGCCAGCGAAATCGAAGATGGCCTCCCCGTTTTGCGCATCTATCGTGATCTTGAGCTTGATCGGACTTCCGTCATCCATATAGTCAATAGCAGTCAAGTCTTGCCCTTCAAATCGCTTGCTGACATCTTTGAGCAGATTCCGCACGCTAAGTTCCGCATTTTCTTGAATGGCAACCATGTAAGAGTTGACAACGCCTTCTCCATATTCCTCAATGAGAGATGATATCAAATTGATCCCTTTCATATTCGAGGATATCTGGGCTTTCAAGTCTGAGATGTTGTCAGATAAACATCTCGTGCCACTGCAACCCTCGTATTTCGCAGGCTCTTTGAGTAACAGCTCGATGATACGTTCCTCGTTGAACTTGCCGGCGCTGACAAGCTTTTCTGATTTTATGGCTGCACCTTCCTGATACAATTCCCGAGAGTGTGGTGGCATGCTACCAGGTAGGATGCCACCGATATCGGCATGGTGGGCACGGGAGGCACAGTAGAAAAGAATATTCTTCCCTGCCTGATCGAAAGCTGGAGTGATGACTGTGATATCGGGGAGATGGGTTCCACCAAACTCCGGATGATTAGACACGAGTACATCACCCTTCACCAGCCTTCCCCTCCATATTTCTGCTTGGCGTTTTACGCATGTTGACATACTACCCAAGTGGACAGGTAAATGCGGTGCATTGGCGACCAGGCCACCCGTGGAATCGAACAGTGCGCATGAGTAGTCCAAGCGTTCTTTGACATTTGTGCTCACACTTGTTTTCTGAAGCGCTCGTCCCATTTGCTCCGCTATGGCCATAAACCTATGAGACATGACAGAGAGGATTATCGGATCAGCATCTTGTCCAGATTTGAAATCCCTAGACGTGTATTAGCCAATAGCTTGTAATTATCCATCTGGAAATACTCACTCCCTATTGTGAGACTCCTTCTCGCTATTGATGACAACGTGCGTCTCAATAATCAAGGCTGATGCATTCGGAGGCACAACGATTGTCTGGGTACCATCGCACAAGATTGCCGGGCCTTTAATCCTATCACCCACGTCCAGATCCTCAAGCTTATAAATTGGCGTATCCATTCTTCCACCGTCAAAATACACTTTCGACCTGTTATACTCCTTATCACCAGGATTGACATCCTTCGGCTTGATCTCTTTCAACTGCTGGTCCACCGTCTTGCCTAAAGCCTCAAAGCTTCTTCCAATAGCCCGCACGCGTACATCATCAACGATGATGTCCCGATCAAACGTGAAGCCAAATTCTTGCTGATGTTGTTTGACAAATGCCTTGCCAAATGCACACTCGTCTCCTTCAAAATCCTTTTTAGTATCCTCTTTTGAAGGCTTAACGATCATCAGAGCAGATTCAGTGCCTCGATATCGCATGTTGAGGTATTCTTCGAACACAATAGAGCTATCTCCGAAGCCTTGCTCTTTCAAAGCTGCTGTTGACTTCTCCTTAAGTTCGTCGATTTTCCGAATTAGTGCATCCCTCGCATCGCCTTTGTCTACCCACACCTTGGAGTCTGGTTCTTGTCGTTCTTCCACGACATCTGCAAGAGACTACAATTTGAGGCCAATACTCAGTACCAAACACAACACAGGGGCATCAGGTTAAGCGAGCTTAGCCGAGACTTGAAGAAACAACGAAAATAGGAGATCCTGTAACATACCATTCCATACGCCGAGAGAACAGAAGAATAACGATGCACCAGTGTCTGTCGAATTCCCAGGCTCTCAGCTATAGCAACTGCGTGTTGGCCTCCCGCCCCTCCAAACGTCGCCAAGCGATGTTTTGCAGTATCGTGACCTTTGGCTTCAGTCAGTGACCGGATAGGCCTCGTCATGGCTTCATTAGCAACCGTCAAGAATCCAAATGCTACTTCATCAGCACTCATATTCTTGCCTGTCTCTCTATTGATCTGCTCTGTGAGTTCTGTTAGAAGCGTCTTGCTTGCTTCTACATCAAGACCCTCATCCTCGTTTCTGCCAAATATCTTTGGGAAGAAGTCGGGCAGCAGTCTGCCCAAAAAGAGATTTGCGTCTGTCACCGTTGCTGGACCGCCTTTACGGTAACAACCTGGTCCTGGATGAGCGCCAGCACTCTGATTTAAATTAGCAGAAATTCAGAGACGCTTTGGGTTGGGTACGTACTTCTGGCCCTACAACGAAGAGGCCGTTCCTGAAGAATAGCCGAGAGCCACCTCCAGCAGCAACTGTGTTGATATCCAGCTGTGGAGACTGTATTGTCACACCCGCGGTAGTTGTTTCGAAAACATGCTCATATCGCCCAGAACCAAATCTCGACACATCTGTTGAAGTCCCACCCATATCGAAGCCTATCACAGGTGTTTTCGTCTCGCTGTCATACGAAGTAAGTGCATAGCCAACCACTCCTCCTGCTGGACCAGATAGAATGGCCTTCAATCCCGAGAACTTGTCAACATCAACCAAACCTCCGTCCGATTGCATGAATTCACATCGGGCACCTTTTGAGTCGCCTTCAGTCTTCACGCTCTGGGTCCCCAAGCCGCCTTCAAAACCTTGCTGGAAGCCTGCGATGTACTTCTTGATGATAGGCGTCAAATACGCATCTGCGCAAACTGACGTCGCTCGTGGGACTAGCTTGATCATTGGCATAAGTTCATGACTTAGAGAGACATGGCGGAAACCCATGTCTCGCGCAATTTTTCCAACCAGGGCTTCCTTTTACGACGGATTAACATTATTGTAAGTCACAGAGGAATCCCCAAACTTTGAGGCCTACTCACATGGTCGCTGAACGTATATCCATGCATGAAGCATCTGTGTAATTTTCGTCAGCCTAGCAGTACAGGCCCGAATTTATGAACAAGTGAGTTTTGAGAAGCAAGCAACTGATATTGTATATGCAAGAAGTGGCAAGATGAAGAGATCAGAAACGTACACCGCTATACTCTGAATTCCATCATCCAGGATTTCTTGTAATTGTGCCTGGATCGTCTTTTCGTGCGGTCGTTGTAGAATACGAACTGCTTCGGATGATAACCCTTTGACCAGGTCTTTCCTCCCATTCAAGCTTCCTGACTTCACATCAGTGACATTACGCTCTGGATCTTCGGCATAGTCTTCTAGTGTCACTCTCTCGTCAATCTCTACCACTTTCTCGTACAGGACATCGGGTTTCTGGATCGCCAAGTCGAAAATCTTCGGCCTCGATTGATTACCAATTTCTAGACAGTCCTTGAACCCCTTGGTGACCACAAGGGCTATCCTCTCTCCTTTTCTTTCCAGTAAAGCATTGGTAGCCACTGTCGTTCCCATTCTTATACTGTCAATTTTGGAAGTGTCTAATGGCTCGCCTCGTGGTATTTCTTTGCCGAGGAATTTAGACATGACTCTCCGAATGCCCTCGAGAGGGGCATCTTCATAGTTTGAGGGGTCTTCTGAAAGGAGTTTGATGACAATATCATCTTCCATCTTCCCCGATCCGGGATTCGCGACTACATCTGTGAAAGTTCCTCCTCGCTGTGATATTTGTCAGCAAAATCCAAAATACTGATATTTCGACACCGTGAATTTGACAATGCATTCAAATCGCCAAGAATGTGTCCCAGTAGTAGGGAAATGAGCAGAGTCAAAATTCAGCTCAAATATTGAACATGGACTTGTTTTGAAAGGAAACAATGCTCTCACATCTATTGCAATCCGTATTCCCCGGACGCCTCCCGACTGTTGACATTGAGAGCCCATGTTGACGCAGCGGGTATGTCAATGTGTCAAACAGGAAATTGTGAGGTTGAGAATATGCAAAACACGAGCTGCAGTCAAAAATACATCGTATGGCAATGATCTCAGCCAGGGATCGACAGCTTCAACAAGTATGATGATGAGCCTCGAAATGTGGCAAAATCCCTTGACCGCTTTGAGAAGGTGTTCAAAATGGACTAGCTTTGGTGGGGGATTGAAGGTGGGGGTTGACCTTCAGCAATATTGGTAATCCGGCTTCTCATTAAACAGAGAACTCTGCAGACCAGGGAGGTCGTTGTTGCAAAGCGAAGAGAAAAGATCTCACCTAGAAATGGCTTGCTGAATGATGTGAAGTTGAAGTGAGGAGTCTAGTAAGTTTGAATTAGCAAATCAAAGGACTTCCTGTTGAGCATCCAAAAATGTTCTCTCACGTGAATTCATAGACGCAAGAAAACAATGCGAAGGCTTCATAAAGTTGTTCATTATCAAATCGGTATTCCACATGTAGCCAACGCCATGCCCACACCAACGCCGGATCTTCATATATTTTGCATCATCAGGCTTTCCCTGCAGTCCTCCCCGTATCCCTTACTGCAGGCCTGGTTGACTTCTTTCGCACAGGCTGGTAACAGTCGTTGAAATTCATAACAACTCCTAGAAACCTCATATCCACATCTGGCTGATATGCCAGGTCGCCCAACAGCAAACACACCCTAGACTTGAAGTGTCCTCCCAAAGACTGTAGCCGCTCCTGCAGGACCGGGAACTCGTCTGCTATGCTGTCGTCCGGCATTGGAGCTGGTGTTGAATCAGGAAGATGTCGAGGTCCGCGGCGTGTTGTTGCAGGAGTGTTTATTGATGTTCCATCATCATCTTCACGTACTTTCATCGCTTCTTGTCGTACATCGGCACCTTGACGTCTGGTGAAATCAGATACAGCCCAACTATAGAGTCCATCTACAGCATCTCGGTAGGTGAGCATGAGCCGCAAGATCTCGCCGAGCTGTACCATAAACGTGTTCTCGTCCACTTCGCCATGTATCTTCTTCTTCGCACCAAGTAGACCTTTGTGAGTGATGGCATTCAGGTACTTCGTGTGTGCCTTGATGAGATCATCCAAAGTACATCCATCCTTATGTATAGCGGTCTGGAGTTCGTCCCAAGAGCTTTCAATCACTTCGAACAAAATGTAGTACTGTAACTGGCCGATGAAATGTATCATCTCAGCGAGAACACCTCTTGTGAGTTTCCAAGCCTTTGCCACGTTCTGATCCTCACCCTGAAGAACACCTCGTGCGCCAGTCATGCATTTACGCCACGTCGTTGCCAGCGCAAACTCAACACGCTTGATTCTCCACAGAAAATTGAACACTTTCAGATACTGGCGATTGCCCCATTCGGTAACAACTACATCGACAGGAGCATCGATTTTGTACTCCAAGGTAAAACAATCCCACCCAATATCTCCATGTGACAGCTGCAACATTCGAGCATCCAATCTCCTGAGGACCTCGGGTGAATCATATTGAGCAGTCGACCCACGGATTGCATGCTCAAGCTGGGCAGTCAATGTGTGGCGGTACTGGGCCCCAGCAGGTCGATCAAGATTTGAGGAAAGCGACTCCATAAGAAGAGCGATAAAGTCACCTTGGCCTAGGAGAATGTAATTCTTGAGTGCTTTCAAGTGCTCAAACAGGTGGAATTTCTCAGCCATTAGGTGAATCAGGCGTGCCATGGTTGTTTTGTAGGCTTCGTCGATCCAGGTTTCTAGTGTGGCAGTGTCGCCGTACCGCAATTCCTTTGAGGCGGCTTTCGAATACTCTTCCACCCATTGAGAATCCCCACAGCCGTATCTAATGAAATTAAGCGATTTGCCAATCAGAAAAACTTTCTGTGCAAAATCTTGAGTGATGATGGTAGGTACCATGTCCTCGTTAAGCTTGTATTTATCCTCCCAAACACTACTAGCACCTCCTCGGCTCCTGTTATCCGTGATTTCCTGAGCTGCATTCGGATCCTGTTCCGAAACAAAGAACTCATGGTAGGGATCTGAAAGTTCTCCATCATAGATCCAATGTCGTAACATATCATAGAATGGTCGCGTAACATGAGTGAGCAATCGTTCGGCGAAAGCTCCTACCATTGGATCTCCGTGTGACGATGAAAATCCATGTATCAACGATATTAACTGGCCGCCTTTCTTGCTTTTAGACTCCTCGCTTAGCAAGCTCATCAGCCTCAAACCCATTGTTGCTTCGCGAGTCCATACCACGCATCTTTTCAAAGTGACTCCAGCCTTTCCAACACCTCCCCTTGGTTCTTTTTCATCCAGGGACGACAATGCTCGCCGGATTTGACCTTCTAATGTAGCAACCAGACCAAGATATGACCGAAGTTCCCCTCCAATAGCTGCTCTCAAGCTTTGGCCGAGAAGGCCACCACCGGGAGACTGGGTAAAAGAAGATAGGCCCCTATATAATAACGACGGTTCTGCCAAAGTATGGAGGATTGAGATTATTGGAACAGGTAGGGAAGCGGGTAGGGTAATTGTTGATTCTGCAGAAAACGGGAAATTTGTCGAAGATAAACCCTGCAATGTGAATGGTAGGTCGCGCAGTAATGCAGTTTCCGGAGGATCGATTTCGACATAATTCTCGGCAAGAAGAGCCGTCTTCAAAGCAACTCCTTCTCGCTGCAGAGCTGCAGATTTCGTAAACGCTTGTGTTTCCTCTTTCCTATCCCGTTGACCACCCTTCCGTTCTGGTAATTTCTTCAGCCCCTCTGGGGCAAAGGCTTCTGACAGACTCCTATCCTCTCTTCTTTGGCTGTGCTCTGGTGACCTCTGTATCTCGCTCTCCAGATTTCTGGGTCTTCTTCCATTCTTGACTGGACTTTTGAAAGGACTCGTAAGAACCGGCAAAGCCTTGGGTTGATGGTCGCTGAGCTGATACAAGAAGTATAGAACTGCCCACTTCTGGTTGATGACTGGGATGGACAGTAATTTGCTGTAGAGGTTCGTAAACCTAAGGGCTTTGTCTGGACTCGGGTTCGTCTGTATTAATCGCTTCTTGATGAGATCGGATGCCTGATTAACATCTGCAATGAGCGCGGGACCTCGCGAGCTACAAATCCGAATTAGAAATCTGGGTTTCGAAGTATGTCTCGAGCATCTACCTCTGTAGGACCTCGGTCACAAAGTCCACCGCATTGCTTTCCCTCTCTTGCGCCAAATCGGGATCTTCGCCTGGAATCTCGACCAGAAGTCGTCGCACTAAGGAATTGATACCATTGCTGACGCGCTGACTACGGGACGACATCTCATTATTGCGGACGGCATGCGCAGTGGGATTCAGTCGTGGATCCTAGGGTTTTTGTGTTTGTTTGTTGGCGCGTGATCTGTTGCTATCAGCGGTTGCGGTACGCGACGACTACCCTTGTCTGACAGCTGGAGCGCTTCCAGGCCAGGGTGGTTGAGCCTAGCCTAGTAAAGCGGCCCCCGGCTCGCCCAACCCCAGAACATCCAACGTCAACTCTCAAATGCGCCTCGACAGGAGCAATAGCGACAATTCGTAGCCATCCACCACAACGGCGACAACGCCGAAATTATCCTAATATTGCACTGCTGGAGTCATCTGGCCCTGCAGATCCTATGCGCATTTGCTCTTGGCCCAAATCGTGGTGCAACGGCCTCATGAGGCGCGCCTAGTTCACGATGCCTGACATAGATCCATCCGCGTTGATAGCTCCGAGTCGCATTTCCACGACGCCGATTCTTCCTCCCAAAACCATAGGAGCCTCTGCGCCGGTTGCGCCGAAAGTTTCGAAAAGCAATCATGTCCCTCCACGTATTGATCTGGAGCCTCTCTATACCGCGCTCAAGAGTGCGATATCCGAGCACTGGGGAACGTATAAAGAGGCTATCAGTCTTTTCGTTATGGGTTCGTACAATTCAATTTCGCCAGTATCCGTGTATCCGAGGGAATGGTTCGAAACGTGTATCAAATTGAATTGCTAACATCAATCCTTACAGGCAAGCTGAATCAGAAAGAACTATCCGAACAAATTGATGATTTCCTTATAACACCCACCGGTGAGATAGAGCACCTACACAACCAACTTATCACAGCCATCTACGCAAATGTTACCAGAGAAATGCCAGATCATGGTGTGGCCAGTTGGGTCAGCGCAAATGACAAGCCTATGGCAGGTGCTGGAAGCAAGCCAGTCAGTGGAGATGCTGCAGAACAGAGGCTGAAGACAGAGGTCATGCAATTGCCAAGTCGAGACAGGAGGAGACTGAAGGATCTCAGTCAAAATGATGTAAGTTGTCTGTTTAGAAATGTTCATAATTATAGTTGCTCACAGTCCAACCAGTTTGATCCTCGGCAGGAAATGGCGAATATCTTTGGAGATCATCATAGACTCAAGCCGCCAAGGCCTGTAGATCCAGTTCCTGCGAGTGCGGGTGGTTTGAATAAAACGAGTAAGCCTCTACGGTATATGACTATCGCTCATATTAATATCAATAGATTGGGACCTCGAAATTCGGAAACGATATGCTCAGCCCCTCGCTTCAGAAACGGGAGAATTTCCGGACTCGACTACTATCGAATCGCGCATGCTACCCATCTGCTATGAGACTGGACTTTTGGCGGGGCATTCGTCAGATGCAGCTCACTTCATGTCTGTTGCAACAGAGACCTTCATAAAGGAGGTACTGTCTTCCGTCTTTAGCAAAACACGCAGTAACGGTCCTGGCGCTAGCGGCAGCGCAGGTAATGGAGGTGGTTCCAGCTGGATCCAAACTCATAAATATCGTGCTCAGCTGGAAAGAGAAGAAGAAAGCTCCTTGCGAGGGGAAGTCCAGAGAGATAAGAGTGGCCTCTTACCAATAGAAGCCAAAGCTGCCAGTGAGCGTGGACCTCTCGGAATGGCCGACTTCCGAACAGCACTGGAATTAAGTGATTGTGGCCTTGGACAGATGCCGGTGGTAGTACAGCAAATTATGATGGGCTACCGTGAGGGAGAAGTGGAAGTCTGGGATGACTACTCCTGGCCGGAGACTCATCCCAAGATTTTCGATCAGGATCTCCACGGCGACATCGAGATGGGTGGGATGCATGTGCCAAATGGTATTAATGGTGTTAATGGCCACTTTAATGAGGAGGATGACGATTATGGCTGGGAAGGTGGTGAGATGGAAGACAAGGGGGCGCTGGACAGTTTGCTGGACTCCTGTCTTGCCATCGGCTCCTGAGTTCATTCGCTCTAGAGCATTGCTGGCGTTATGTTGCTTTCTGGGTTCCTGCATAGCATGACAGGTACGGAGTTCATGGAACGAGACGATGTACAGTAATACATGGTTGTACAAAAGGTGCATTGTCGGCGGCGTCTGGATTACGGAAGGAACTTCGGTACTGGGACGATACCCCGATTTTGCTTTCGGCTTGCGTTGTACATACCTATCGTTGAAATGCTGAATAAAAAGAACGATATTCTGTACTTCATCCGGAGATTTGAACAGCTCCAACACGGAATTGCCATTATTCAGACGAACCACAGCCTGAGAAAAACTTTGCGACAAGATGTACTCGCCCAGTGTTTTGTCTACCTAATCGATGCCACAAAACAGACCTGATGGGTGCAACTCGCGATGCGAGAATATTGAAGTCGCGAAAATCTTATAGAACTCTGTGATAAGGTGTAATCAAATTCTCGAAATCGCTTTAGCAATTCGAAAACATCGGCTTCCCAGAAACAGTTATTCTCTCTTACTGCCTTCGTAGACTGCTTCAGATTCACGCTTCACGATACTTGGCCTGATCCCTGCCATATGCCAAGCCACTCGAGTCTACTCAGCCTCGTCAAGGATCCTGTTGCGTCAGCCTCACCCCTCCATGTTTTGGATCCAGTTCCTGAATTCAAGGGACCGTCAGTTCGAGCCAGACAACCTTCCAATTCTCGCTTCCTCTTCAAAGTGCGTTTGAATACTGCAAATATGTCGATTACCATTGGCAAGATCCTGGCGGCATCGCCGAACACTGAGCGTGGCCGGCCAACTCAACTATCCGCGGATCCAAAGGGAGAAAGAATCGCATATGCCGTGAGTTTCTCATGCAATTAAAATATCCGGAGCTTTCACTGAGACATTAGATAGTCTGGCAAATCTATCTTCCTAAGATCGATTGATGACCCTTCTCTAAGCAAACAATATACCGCACATACCACTCAAACCTCCGTTGCGCGTTTCTCGCCCTCTGGCTACTATGTTGCCTCTGGAGATGTTTCTGGTGCAGTAAAGGTTTGGGATGCTGTAGAGGGAGTTAATACCAAAGGTACAAAGTTCGGGGTTAGATGTCTTTGCAATGACTGACGACAACAAGGCGACTACCACATTATATCAGGCAGAATCAACGATATTGCTTGGGACGGAGACTCGCAACGGATTATCGCTGTAGGTGATGGACGAGAACGATTTGGACATTGCATAACAGCCGATTCCGGTAATACGGTGGGAGAAGTCAGTGGCCATTCGTCAGCCATCAACTCGGTCTCTATTAGGCAGCAACGTCCCCTTCGAGCCGCAACTGGAGCCGATGATAGCAGTATGGTTTTCTTACATGGAGCACCGTTCAAATTCGCTTCTAAGCTCGGAGGCTTGCACAAAGGCTATGTGAATGGCGTCGGTTTCTCGCCGGATGGTAATCATTTGGTCACCGTTGGTGCCGATCGCAGAATTCAGCTATACGATGGTAAGACTGGGGAAGCTACGACACAAATCGGTGAAGGCGAGCACAAGGGGTCTATATTTGCTGTTTCGTGGGCTAAAGACTCGAAACGAGTTGTTACAGCAAGTGCAGATCAGACTGTCAAGCTATGGGATGTGGAGGTGGGAAAGGCGGTGCAAACCTGGAGATTCGGAGGAGACGGCAATGTCAGTATTCCGGATCATCAAGTCGGTGTCGTCTGGCCTGCTGGACGAAGTGATGGAATGGTCATCAGTTTGAATTTGGCGGGCGACCTCAACTACCTGGTTGAAGGAAGTCAAACTCCCACTAGAATTGTTCAAGGCCACAACAAGAGTATCACTGCTCTCGGCTCCAGTGTGGACTCGAAGGGTCAAACCTTTTGGACTGGTAGTTTTGATGGTCGAGTTTGCTCCTGGGATGTAGCCTCGGGCATCGGCTCAGCAGTCGATGGGGAGACGCACAAAAATCAAGTCACAGCCTTCCAAACTGCCTCCGACAGAGCTTACAGTGTTGGCTGGGACGACACCTTGAGAATTGCCGGTTCGACTGGAAAGACATTCCTCGGAGAAACTTCTAAATTGTCAGCTCAGCCTAAGGGACTGGCTTTAGCAGACGGTCGAATTTTCGTTGCTACTGCCTCTGGCATAGATATCTTCTCAAAAGATACCCTGGTCGGCAGCGTGCCTGCCAAGAGCGAGACACCCACGGCAATCGCAGCTTCAGGGTCATTCGTTGCAGTTGGAGACGATGCGAACGTTGTACAGATTTACACCGTTGACGGAGGCCATAAGCTGACTCCTAAAGAGAAGCTGACTCGTTCGACGGCACAGATTACAGCTCTAGAATTCTCACCAGATGGATCCCTTCTTGCTGTTGGAAATTCTTCGGGAAAGATTGTTGTTTACGAGACAAGCTCCTGGGACGTCAAGACAGACCGATGGTCAGCTCACACTGCGAGAGTCACTTGTATTGCCTGGAATGCGGAAGGAACGCATGCCGTGAGTGGAGGGCTTGACACAAATGTGTTCGTTTGGAGTCTGGCGGCACCGGGCAAGAGAGTGAAGGCTGCAAATGCACACAAGGATGGTGTAAATGGAGTGTCGTGGGTCGATGGCGGAAAGAATATTGCTAGTACTGGGGGGGATGCAGCTTTGAAGATCTGGACTGTCTCGGGTGTTGAGTAGGAGATGGCTGATGACTTGACATCTGTAGATTAAAGGCTTCATGCATTACGAAATACGTACCACAACAGTGCTCTCTGTAAGCGGCTTGCAATTGAGACAGGTAATTATACATAGGTAGGTAGGTACCTAAGGTAAGTAGATACCTTCCAGATGAACAACATAGGTATCGGTCGAACATGCTTCTGGAACTCCAAGTCCCACAAATACAGCATGGCAACATGGGTACACCCCTGTACGGGAAGGCCCATGAATCCGGGGAAGCGTGTTCTAGCGCAACGTCAGCGGCAACTTCGATCGAGGAAACGAAGCAAGCTGGCTTGCAAGCTCCAAGCCAACGCTGCCGCCGCCCTACCAAGTTGAGCTCAAGGTCAACACCAAGCTTGCCCATCTGATTCCATCATTGCCCACTTCGGTTCCAGCTTCGAAAGCACCACGACTGGATCATGAAAGGACCATTATGAGCTCTCCATTGGCTTCAGATGGCCCTGCACCGCCACCGAACCGCAGATTCTCGCGCTCAAAGCGAGGCGTAAGCTTTCTTGATCCAACAAAACCTACTCTGAAGCTTACATTCGAGATAGAAACTCAGAAATGGCACTTTCATTCTCCCAGGGACCGGCGAACGTGTACGTCGTCAAATAACACTCCGCAACCCTTCGAACTTCGATGGCCCGGCCCGCACCAACTCCGGTAGCTCAATCCTACCTCTACGACGGAACTACTCGCAAGTTGGGACTTTTCGAACAGCCGTAGACAGTACCGTGGAGGCTTTTGGGGAGTTCTGGGCATGGTTACATACGAATGATGCAAAGGGGATACTCAAAAGCTCTCTGGCATATCTGCTAGGGAGTATGGCTACGTTCCTACCGCCCATAGCCAACTTCCTGGGACATCAAGACTCAAAACATCTGGTTTGCACTATTACGGTCTATTTTCATCCGAGTAGATCCCAGGGGTCGATGCAGGAGGCTATTATTCTCGGACTAGGCGCTTTTTTCTATGCTGTCTTTATTTCGGTTTCTAGCATGGCTACTTCTGTGTTCTTTGAGTCGCAACTGGGGATGATTGAGCTTGTAAGTATTGAAAGCTTTTTTAAGCCGAGAAATGGGACATTCCAGCAGGAATTGTGTTGCCTTTATTCAGGCTATGGCTAATCCTATTATGCTCAGGGCTACATAATGGTGCTTGTTGTGTTCATCGGAGGAGGTTTGGGCTTCGTCGGGTGGTTTAAGCAGAGATATAATGCACCCCTGGTTAGTGTCAGTTGCAGTCTAGCCTCGTTAGCCATTATTACAGGTTCGTACTCAAGCACCAGAGCTCAGGACGCGAAATATCGACATTGATTTGGCTGATCTTGGTGCTAGTGATAACGAAGGAAAACGCAATTCAAGTCGGTGTGTTTTCAAACGACAAAATCGTTCAGGTCATGAAGATGATTCTGATGGGCATGGCGTCAACGACTTTAGTCAGTCTGTTGCTGTGGCCAATTTCGGCTCGTACAGAATTACGAGAAACTATGATCAATGTCACAGATTCTTTCGGGGACATGCTTACATTGATTACTCGAGGATTTCTGAGTGGTTCCGAGACTGACCTGAAATCTACAACGTTTGTCAAGGCCCAGAACAAACACAAGGCCGTGTTCACAAAGCTGAAAACGAGTTTGAAGGAGGCCAAGTTTGAGCACTATCTCCTTGGTACTGAGGAGGAGTATAAGTTGCAAGTGAGCCTGGCAACATGTATGCAGGGGCTGGCACATTCTATTGGTGGACTGAGAAGTGCTGCTCTGACACAATTCTCTCTTCTGAGGGAGAGCTCCACCTTCGGTAAAGGAACGCCGCAATCAAGTCGCTATTCACCTCAAATGGAGGGGCACGTGTCTTCGAGCCGAGACCGATTTGCAGTGTTAACGGCAATCGAAGAAGCCTCAGAAGAAGGCAGTGGTGCTGAAGAACGTGACGATGAGCTTCCGAATCGTTTTGAGAGGCAAGCAAGTAATATGAGCTACGCAAGCTCAACCATGCCGACTGTACGGACGCCATCTGACATATTCTCCCGATTCATCATGCATCTTGGACCTTCCATGAAGTCTCTAGCATACACACTTTCCGAAATGTTGCAAGAATTGCCATTTGGGGAAGGACCACAGTACGAAATTAAGATAAATGATCATTTCAAATCCAGTCTTACTGAAGCATTGTAAGTGTGATCATTTCAATTGCCTGATTCCATTACGGATCTTGTTACTCATACTTGGGCAGGAAACTTTACAGCAGTGCTCGAGCGGAGGCTCTAAAAGAGCTGTACAAAAGCAAAGAGCTAGATCGAGAAAGACCAGAAAGCATCGAGGCTGATTTTGAAGAAGTTGCAGCCAGTTGCGGGCACTTCAGTTTCTCGCTTCAAACATTTGCGGAAGAGATGCAGACTTTTCTGTCAATTCTTGAAGATCTGAAGGACCGTACAGAGAAGGAGAACCCACGAACTTGGAACTGGTTGAGATTTTGGAGGAAGTCAAAACCTCAAGTTACCAATGACACCAATGCTGTGCCCGAGGAGGAAGAGCATCTGATTCAGCATCCCCAAGCACCGCTGCTTCCGAAGGATTTGCCTGATCTTGTGATGGAAAGACGCGAAACGCAGAAGTGGCAAGCTCCTGCACAGGGCAAGAAGTGGAACATTTACCGAAAGATACTGGACTTTGTGTTGGTTCTGGCGAGAGATGATGGTTGGTTCCCTTCGTATCATTGCCATTCCATTGCTTATCATCCATAGTACGATTCGCCGTAAAAGTTGGTATTGGAGCTAGTTTGTACGCCATGTTCGCTTTCATCCCTTTTACACGCCCATTCTACCAACACGTAGGTCAATCCTCTTTGTTGAAGCACTCCTACGTTTGAAGCGAGTACTGACTTATATTGTAGTGGAGAGGAGAATGGGGCCTTCTTTCTTACATGCTAGTGTGTGCCATGACCATTGGAGCTTCGAATACAACAGGATGGAGCAGATTTCTCGGAACATTCATCGGAGCGGCCATTGCGTGTTTCCTTTGGAGCCTAACCCAAGGCAATCCATTTGGACTTGCATTTTGTGGATGGCTGGTCAGCTTGCCCTGTTTCTACATCATTCTAGTCAAAGGACAAGGACCATTCGGGAGATTCATTATGCTTACCTACAATCTGTCATGTTTATACGCATACAGTCTGTCTATCCAAGATGTAGATGGTGATGACGATGAAGGAGGTGGGGTTCCCATCATAACAGAAATCGCGTTGCACAGAGTTATGGCCGTGATTGCGGGTTGCGTCTGGGGACTCATCATCACAAGAGTCATATGGCCGATCTCTGCCCGTGACAAAATGAAAGATGGTCTTTCCTTGTTATGGCTCAGAATGGGACTAATTTGGAAACGAGATCCACTTTCTACGATTCTTGAGGGCGAGTCCAAGGTCAAATACATGGATCTCAACGAAGAGTTTCAGCTTCAACAGTACGGTCCGTATTCGCTTTGGTACTTAATCGGCTCTTTGCTTACTTCTGCGCAGTGCTTCGACTAGAAAATATGCGCGGTGCTGCTGCCAGCGAATTCGAGCTAAGAGGCCCCTTTCAAGTCAAACCGTATGAGCGGATCATGGATTCGACAAACAAAATGCTTGATGCTTTCCATGCGATGAATGTGGTAATCCAGAAAGACTTAGTTGCAAGTGAAGGGGAAACGATTCTTCTCAAATATACTGCCGACGAAAGAGCTCAGCTGTGCTCCAGAATTAGCCATTTATTCCAAGGTACGTAATACCCCTCTGAGAGCACACAAGCTCGGCTGATCCAAGTAAACAGTGCTTGCTAGTTCGCTGAAACTCGAGTTCCCACTGAGTGATGCATTGCCCGATACTTCGAACGCACGGGATCGGCTGCTCGCTAAGATTTTTCACTATAGGAAGAACGTGGCGAGCGGGGAAGAGGACCCCAATAACCCTGTTGTGAAGGACGAGGACTATGAGATGCTCTATGCCTTCATCCTCGTAACAGGTCAGCTGAGCGAGGAGCTCAAACGAGTACAGAGAGAGATCGAGAACTTGTTTGGTGTCATGGATGAGAATTTATTCAGGTTGACGTAAAATTTTCTTTGTACAGCATTATAGCCCTGATAATGGGCACAGTAATGTTCAGGCGTCGGGCAAAGCAAGGTTGTACATTATGGTGAGGTTTGAGATTATCCAATTGCTGTATATATCATGATTAACGGCTCTTTCGCCATCCAATTTGATACCCATTAGCCATACCCTATATTCGGATTCATCCTTCATCAACACATCCTGATCCCGTACGCCTGATCCCAGTGAAACCTCGCAATCAAAACTGCGCTTCCCTAACCTTGCCAAACTTATTCCGGATATCATACTCCACCCACTTCGCCACGCCTCTCCGACCAGGCGCGACAAGACTCCCCGGGTTCATAACATGGCACCCCTCATAAGTGACACAAAACGCCGGCGCTTCAGTATCCGCTAACACCATCGCGGTGGGCAAAGGATACACTTGCAGCGAACTCGCATAATCCCATAAGACAGGCCGGATACCCATGCCGAATGGAGCGAGATACCCCTGATCGAGGATCGTCTTGACAAGTTTCCTCGCGGCGTGCAGGTCGCTTGATACGGTGTCGTCTTCGGCGGGCTGTGGTACGTGAGATGTTGCGGCTTTGACATCGCTGTCAACTTCCATTTCGGCGGGGGGACTTGCTGCTTCTGTCTGTGGAGGAGGAGGCGTGCTTGGTTTGTTCATTTCTTCATCTTCTTCTGCTGAGGCGGTTGAAGAGGAAAATTTAATGGCTGTTCGTCGTAATCGGCTGGTTATGTTGTCTCTCAGCAGGATGATCTCGTGTGTTGGTCCGAAAAGTGATAGACGTGATGGATTACTGGTCCATATTGCTTCGCCGTCTGTTTTCTTACCGCGCTCCTTTTCCGCTTCTGCATTCGCGGTTGCGAAAGCTCGCTTGATACGCGATGTAAAGATGTCTGGGACCCCTTTTCTAGGCAGAGGTGTCGCGGCACCAGCTGAGAAAGATGATACCCACCCGTCGTTGTCGCCTGGCACGAAGATGAATGTGGCGGATTGGAGGAGCGTTGGATAGTCGGAGAGTGCTTGGGCGAGACTGTCGAAATACTCTTTGTATTCGATACTGCCGCCGCTTCCTCCTCGAGCCATGACTGCGTATTGGACGAAGTTACCCATGAGCACGAAAGTCATGGGTGTATCTTCTTCTGGCTCTGCAGCGTACGAGCCGAGCAATTTCTTTAGTGCTTGAAGTGTTAATGGTTGATCCAAGTTCACCTCCCCGATTATGATCATTCGTCCCCGACCGCCCAAAGCCTCCTCTACGGAAGAAGGACGCAGTAATCGCTGCTCCAGCTTTCGCATCTTAGAACCAACAGCGCGTTCGCTCCCGACTCCTAGGAAGTCGACCCAGCCGAAACCACCTCCTGCTGTCAAGCCACCCTCGCCATCTGCTCCAGTCAAGCCAAGAGTCACTTGCCTCCTCTCACATGGAGGTCCACCAATGAAGAATCCAATAAATTTCCCTCCAATGGTTCCTCCTACTCCACCGACACCACCAAGTCCTCCTCCACCATGAGGGTCGTCTTCTTCGTAGGTACCGTCGACTAGCACAATCATACCTGGCGCAAACCAAGCTCCATCTTCAGGAATTGGCTTGGCGTGAGTGAGATCTAGAGCAATACTCCCAGTCAGATCATTGATAGCCAGTGTTCCAGTCGGAGATATGGTCAGTAGTCCAAGTAACATGTGACTGCTACCGTTTCGTCCCAAGAGATTCGCGATTGGTGTCAGCTTATAGGCCTGCTGAGCCGTCGATAGATTTGAATTCGAACGTTTGAGTGAGGATTTTGAGGCTTCGAAGGTTGGTGTTTGGAATGATTCGTTTCTGAGAAGTCGTTGGTGGATGAGATTATATCTGTTTCGGAATACTTGAGTTTTATGTGAGGCTGGAGGTAGTAGTGAAGGTTTTGAAGTATCTCTAGTATTGATATTAGCAAGTTATATGTAAGCTGGATCCCCAAGAGAACAAACCTATCGAAATGTTTCTTTCCAACGTTGTATATCAATCTAGGTTGCTCAAAGGCATCCACCACTTTCAGCCATTTCCTCGGATCTCGTAATCCTTCATCATCTTCCTCGTCATCCACATCCAAATTCGACATCCCAAGACTTGACTGACTATCCTCTTTCCTCAGCATAATAGGTCTTAAGCCAAGCCTAGTATGTGAAACCTCTCCATGTTGTGAAGACCCAAGGACGAGACTATTTTGCCTGCTCAATTCTCTTGGTGCAGCGATTCTTCCTCCTATCATGCTCCCCTCCAGATTTTTGAGAATGTCTTTCAATTCGGCACCTTCCCCTTCAACTATAACCCCGCCATTTCGGTTCTTCCAGCTCTTTGCAACTTCTTCCAGCACGCGCTCTGCTAATCCCTCTTCTCGCCATTCTGTCCCGCAATGCCTGCCAATGAATGTCGCCAAAGCCTGCAATGCTGAAGAAGTCAATGTCAAGCTATGTTTTTTTGTAAATGTTCGAAAAGCCAGTGGTCGTAGAGTGGCGGGAGGAAGTATCACTGGCAGGATACTGGCTTTCGCGGCGGGCGCTACATTGAACGGCCTGATGGGATGCGCTGGTGTGCCAAATGCTGGAGATGAAGAAGGAATTGGATTTGATGGTGCAGGAGTAGCAGGTTGTTTGAATATTGAAGCAGCTTTAATTTGATTTGGTCGAGACATTTTGGTTGCTGTGTAAATTCTTCTTGAAGTCTTCGAGAAGTGGTGGGGACGGAAGACGCGCCTTGACGCGTGAATTTCTAAAGTGGTTTGTTTGTACATTTCGCGAGGCAGACCACTCTCTGTCACCTGTTACAACAATAAGCAATCAACCTTTTGACGATCATAAGCCTACTAAATCTGTTCATTTCAACGACGTCTTGATCTGGATCACATCAAATTCAGAATCGCATCCCCAAGACCGATTCACATAAAGTTTCCGCAAATCGCAAACCACCTCGAGTCAACAATGGCTGAACCAGTTGAGCCACCAGCGACCCTCTCCCACGAATCCTCCGCCGCAATGGAAGTCTTCAATAATGTCAAAGTATCAATCGCAGATCTCTCAGCAAAGGCAACGTCGCAATACGCGCACAAGAACTTCGAGGAGGCCGCAGAGCTCTATGCACGAGCTGCAGAGCTGCAAGCTGAGATCAATGGCGAGATGTCTCCCGACAACGCGGATATCCTGTTCCTCTACGGTCGATCGCTGTTCAAGGTCGGGCAGAGTAAGAGTGATGTTCTAGGTGGTAGAGCTGGAGGGGAGAAGAAGAAGCCGAGTACGACTGTAAAGTCGAAGAAGGCTGAGGCAAAGAAGCAGGAGAAGACTGAGGATGAGAAGATTACAGAGGAGGGTGTTGCAATTGTGGCTGGTCAGAGTGGTAGTGCCGAGGATCTTGTGGAGGCCAAGAAGCCGTTGTTCCAATTCACAGGCGATGAGAACTTTGAGGATCCCGATGATGATGCTGAAGACGTAAGTTCAAGTTCCTTTCCAATTGCCTCACATGCTAATAGCTATATAGGCAGAGGAAGAAGAAGGCGAGGAGGAAGAGGAAGATGATCTTGCAGTGGCATTCGAGGTGCTTGACTTGGCGCGCGTTTTATTCACAAAGAAGTTGGAACAACCAGAGGAGAATGAGAGCAAGGGGAAGGGGGTTGGCGACTCCCCCATGACACAGCATATAAACGAGAGACTGGCCGATCTCCATGACCTCCTAGCCGAGATCTCCCTGGAGAACGAGAGGTAAATCATGCTGAAAACAAAACACAGGTAGAGGCTTCACTAACGCCAACCTAGATTCCCTGGCGCAGTCACCGATTTCAGAGCAGCCCTAGGCTACAAACAAGGACTGTACCCTGAGGAATCCGAGATCATCGCCGAAGCGCATTACAAGCTATCTCTTGCATTGGAATTTGCCTCAATCACAAGAACCAAGGATGAGGAGGGCGAGGAGCCAAGCACCGAGTCCGAATCACATCTAGATCAAGGCATGAGAGACGAGGCTATCACTCAACTAGAGCTAGCGATCAAGAGTACCAAGCTCAAGATAGCGAACAAGGAAGTCGAGCTTGCTGAATCTTCATCTCCTGATGATAACGAGATCACGCGATCGCAGATTGTGGAGGGCAAGGAAATCGTTGCAGATATGGAAGCTAGAGTAAGTGATGAAATGATCCTATGAGTGTTCCAGTACAAGTCTGATAATGCTTTTCAGCTGGTGGAATTGCAGGGTCCAGCAGTAGATGTCAAGGAAGCTTTATACGGACCAGCAAGTCTCGCTGGAGTAGCTAACACAGGTGGAATCCTTGGAGCTGCTTTAGGTGAATCTCCTGCCGAAGCAACTGCCAGGATTGAGGAAGCGAAGAAGTCGGCGAATGATCTCTCGGGCCTTGTTCGTAAGAAGAACAAGCCTGCTGAAGTTGAAACTCCTGCGCCTAGCTCTACAAATGGTACGAGTGGAAAGCGTAAGGCGGAGGATGATGGCGAGGAGAGTGATAGTAAGAAAGCTAAGGTTGAGGAGGTTGGGGATGATGAGACTGGTGCTTGAATTGTGCTTGAAGGGAACGATTGGCACGATGTAGGATTATGATATGGATACTCACAACGGAAATGGGTTGGCGTTACTATAGGATACCAAAGGTGGCATATGGCTTCATATTGCTAGCTTTCTTCGCACGTCACATAGGATATGCCTACGATAAAAGTCCGTACACAATCTACATGCTTTAGAAACCTATTATTGCACCGCTCGTTCATGTGCTAGATGGTTATATCTGTAGCTTGATCTATAGAACTTGTCTATCCTGCTCTCAACATCTATCACCTGCCTTCCTGCTCTTGTGAGCGCCTTGATAGCGGTAGCCTAACCCTCTGCTGAGTGTTTTTGGTACTAAATGTATCTGAGGCAAAGCTGTGCTCGACTCATTGTGGTGCTAGCAGTACTCGGGCGCGAAGGGTATTGTGGGCGCTGAGAGAGGTGCTGGCGTTTGCGAGCCTCCCGAGGCTCCGAGTCTGTGTGAAGTTGATTTGATTTAACTTGACTGACATTGGGCGTGCTTCATCTAAGCGAAGGGTTTGGTTTGATTAACCCCATACGTGCTTCATGTGGGCGTTGGCTTGATTTACAAGCATCCTTTTGAAGCACTTCTTCTGCACGCCGGTCATCCTCGAGGTGCGGCGTTCGACGGTGTTGTGCTTGAGCCACCTTTCAGATGGGATGTAGAGCCCTTGAAGAGTGACTGCCAGATGAATGCCTCGCTCAGTAGAAGCTCAATATCTTTCTCAGTCCAATCTCTAGTCGGCAAAGCCTGGAGAAACATCATCGTTTCCTGGAAGTCCATCTTCCTCAATTTGTCGGACCATTTCACCAGGAATGCTACGCATACATAGAGATGGAACTCTGAGAATCCTTGCTCTTCGGCCTTGTCTTTATGTTAGTTTCCGGATTATACGAGTACAGGATATTGACTTACCATATACGTGTCCCACATCCTAATGGTATTCTTGACACTTATCTCCCTCATAAGAAGACAATTCATCCACCTAAAACTAAATTGGATGAACTCAACACTCTCTTGCTCCAAATGTTTCGCCAGAGGTTCATCTATCCTGGCAGTCAAGTCGTGAAGCGCCGCGACTTGTCTCTGAATGCCAGGCTGGGCAAAAATATAGTTATCCTGGATACCGTCCAAAAGCTTCGTAATACACCAAAATGTGTCGGCTTCCACAGCGTCTAATACGGTTTTCGGAAGTTGCCCAGGGTCCATTCCACTTTCAACATCTGAGTCTGTGATGTAACTCGCGAGGAACACCTGCCAGAAAGGCGTGACAAGGTCATTGATGCCCTGAACGTAGCCACTTGCCGGATGTCGTATTGCCCAGACGTAGAGAATTCTTTCCAGAGATCGCTGTGTAGCCTCGTAGCTGTAAAGTTCTAAATGGGGGTTTGTACGGGGAACGTCAATACTAATTTGATGCCAGATGGTCTCGTCCAGACCCCTGATCTTTCCTGACTGGCCAGAACTGTTCCCTCCTTTTTCGAACGCTTGCCGGACGCCATCCAGGTACTCTTTCCTCTTTCTTTCCAAAGTTCCTACACGTCGTTCGCTACTCGTTGGGAGATAGCCAAGTAAGAGCTGCCATGTCATTGCTCGTACTTCTTCAGGAATGCCAGACCAAGCTGCAGCTCTCAGTTCCGTCAAATTGATTGAGGTTGCCTGGAGTATCCTTTTAAACTTGTTGATGCGCGTTATCCGTGCCGAATGGACATCCGCTTCTTTGGGTGTAGCACTGGCTGGTAGAGGTGGATGGTTAATGAGATGTAAGGAATTAGCTGGATCCCTCAGGACTTCTTTGTACTGTGGTCTCAGTATCTTTCCTTCAGTCTTCTTTGCGACTGGATAGCTCGGTGTCGGCCGCTCAATGGCGATATCTTCACTGTTCGAAAACCTCCTGGGACCAAGTCCACCATAGCCTCCTTGGAGGCCATGTCCAAATGCCGATAGGTTCCCTCCATTGTCTGCACTGGTCTGCGCCGGACCTTTCTTGCTCTTCCGTTTCATGCTGGACATACTAGGCAGCCCAAAATCGTCGCCATCGTCATTGTCATATCCGTAATCATCATATTCGTCTCCCTCTTCGTCTGCAGCCCAGTCGTTGTTCGTATTCGACAGGAAGTCTGTGTAATTCCGCCTTGGTGGTGATGTCAAACCAGAAGATCCACGAGGGAGAGGCGGGGTATCGCTTCGGGATTTGTGTGATGTCGAAGATGGAGGAGTTCTTGGGCGCGTAGAAGATGATCCCAAAGACCTTAGATTGGGTTAACAGCTAGTCTTTCAATAGCCGTTCAAGCTCTTACAGGTTGTCGAGCCTCAACATATCAGCATGCGAGTATGAGGCCCCGACGACTAGACCTGGACCTGCCGCGGGCTGCTTCTTGGGCGAAGGGTCGCGTCGTGCTTCCGCAGTGCGAGTTCGCCAGAAGGGAGAGGAGGATCTGGTAGTAGTAAATCAGCGAACTGTTCGTGGTTCAACCTCGATGTACCCCGCTCCCCATCAAGTCTGCTTCGTCGTAAATCGCGGAATTGGACGTCATAACATACTCAGATCTTTCTATTATAAGTACGGCGCGTCAGTCTGTTTCCAACACCATGATTGGAAAAAGTCGTAGGACAACTACAACAGCATTCTTGGTGGGGGGGTTGAACTGACCAACTTGGACCATCTCCTGCAAGGCACGATCAGTATACTTCCTTAGATCGGGTGGAATACATTTACCTGCTGCACCGGTTTCTTACTGCCATTATTGTTGGAAGAAGAGAACATAGTAGCAAGCTCCGAAGACCTTGATTGTATGCTTCATTCCTGAGTTTAGGTCTGGACCTTGGCTGCTCTCAACTGCTCTGCCCTCGAGCCTCGCCTCGCCTCGTTGATTCAGCCACTAGGCACTTTTAGAGCCACTAAACACTAGCCACGAGCCACGAGCCACGAGCCACTCTGCCACCCTGCCACTGTACTCTTCTCTTGTGTCAACATCCAGCGCCGCTCAGCTCTGGCCTCCACTGCCGTCTTTCCCTCCACCATCACATTCACAACAACTTCCCTTCGACCGTACTCGAGACTTTACAGAACAATTTAGTTCTCTGCCCTGAATCGATTCGGGCTTCTACCAGGTCCTCGATAATTGATTTACACGTTCAGGCCCAAACCCAACCCTTGGAATTGGCTGCATACCAGCCAGCGCATACACTTCAGCTTTCGATCACAATACCTCTTTTATTAATATTAATACACTGCAGCTAATCAAAGGAATCACTCCGGCACAATGGCAGAACCCGACAACTTTGATGAGGACGACCTCTTCGCCGATTTGTATGTATCCCCAGATGAGCTACAACTCCGCTTGCCGACGACCTCAACTTGTGCAACAAGTGCTACCCGAACATACTCATCACAACGATCATTCCTTCAGGGTGTCCGCACTTTCAATCACAGTCTGTCAGTTGTGCATTGGACTCTGGACTAACAACATACGTAGGTATACAGAAGAGGTTGCAGCGCCCGCAGCCGTGGCTCCCAAGATTGAAACGAAGCCTCAGCCTGCTCACGCAGAGGTGAAAGTTGAAGAGTCGCATAATGATGTCGAACAAAACGGCGAGGGAGGTGACGAGAACTACAACGGTGGAGATCAGGATATGGATGACGAGATTGATTTCAATCTGGGCCAAAGCAACGGGAACGGGAATCATTATGATGCTCCAGCCACGCATGAGGCCCATGGACCTGGTATCAAGGAAGACGGGTAAGAATTGTGTTTTCATTACTTTTCTACTGGAGATGCAGATACACATGAAGTTACATCGAAAGATGCTGCCGCCCGTTAATGGCACAAGACGATATAACCTATTTATTACACTACAATCCATATGTGCCCTTTGATGGATTTTACATTCACCGGCAAAAATGGAGCACCGAACTTGGACTGCGAAGATTCGTGGTGGACAGTGGAAGCTTTGGCTTTGGCATAAGGGTCGGGGGGAGTCAAATATCCTGGGATGGATCGTGTGATGAGCAGTAATGCTCGAGTCGCCAGATCACCCGTGACCGCTGAGGTTCCTGGATAAGCTTGGAGGATGGGAAATATCTTGAAGCACTGAGGTGCTATTGAAAGCCAGTTGGATAGATACTTGATCGGCTTCAAGGGGAAACGTGAAGGCGTCATGGAAAGGGAGCAAGAGAATGATATCGACTCATGCATTCAACATCATACAACAGCGGCCATAGTCAAGCCTACTACATAGCCTATTGTCGAGATAATCTTCATAGAGCAACAGAGGGAGCCACAGATAGGCTAGAGCAGAAGGCAACGCATAGCGTTCGACGCCAGTACCTAGCATCACGATAGCAAAAGATACGATCATTCTTGGATATCTTGCAGTGTCATTCTCCAATGCTTGACCGCTTGACCACTTTTCTGGACTCGCGATGGCCGGGATGGCAAGAAGTGCAGGGTGTGTGAGACTGGCTGAAGCTCTTTCGATGAATGCAATGGACGTGGCATGTGCTATTCTTCGATTGCCTGCCCCTGATCGTATCGTCATGTCACCAGATTTCAACAATTGGATAGGCTCGAACTTCATGTCAGGCAAGCCTTGATCGTTGGATGTTCTTCCAAGACTAGCGACCTTCTCAAGCGAAGCATTACCCGTATTTATGCCAGAATAAAGGATCCGACACGGCCATACTTTCGCGAACCCTGGATTCCATCTCTTTTCTGCTTCTCTGTCGTTAATTTTCTATTTGCTCGTTAGCTAATAAGTCATGCTGTTGCCAGGAAAATGTTCATTGGTGGTTTAAACTGGGAGACAACAGATGGTTAGTACAATCGCGGCCGCAAATTTCCCTAAGGGCAACCTGACTCAAAACTTTAGAATCCCTCAAGGAGTACTTCTCTCAGTTCGGCGAGGTCCTGGAGTGTACTGTAATGAGAGATGGTGCTTCAGGCCGCTCAAGAGGCTTCGGCTTTTTGACCTTCAAAGATGCCCGTACGGTTAACATTGTGATGGTGAAGGAACATTATCTTGATGGCAAGATTGTAAGACCTGATTTTCAAACTCACTCCAATTCCCTCCGTCAATTTCCTTCAAAGAATATTCCTCCAGACAGAAACAAAAGCTCATGCATGCCTTTTAAGATCGATCCGAAGAGAGCCATCCCCCGAGACGAGCAGGAACGTACCAGCAAGATCTTCGTCGGTGGTGTCAGCCAGGAGGCCACTGAACAAGACTTCAAAGAGTACTTCATGCAGTTCGGTCGAGTCGTCGACGCGACTCTTATGATGGACAAGGATACCGGTAGGCCACGAGGCTTCGGATTTGTCACATTTGATAGCGAAGCAGCAGTCGACGCCTGTTTAGGCTCACCACTTGAGATCCTTGGCAAGCCAATTGAGGTCAAGAAAGCTCAACCACGTGGAAACATGAGAGAGGAAGAACAAGGAGGAGCCCAAAGAGGAGGGGGCGGTGGAGGACGATTCCGTAAAGGAGGTGACGAGAACCAAAACCCCAACCAGATGCAACAAGGAGGAGGTAACCAAATGGCACCAGGCGGTATGACCCCTCAAGTTATGGCTCAATACTGGCAACGCATGCAACAATACTTCGCCATGATGCAGCAGCAGATGGCTATGGGAGGTGGACGAGGTATGTCTATGGCTGGAGGTATGAACCCAGCTATGATGATGCAAATGCAACAGATGCAACAGATGCAGCAGCAGATGCAGCAAGGTGGTCGCAGTCAAAGCCCTCAAAGCCCCGGTGCTGCTATGGGAGGTATGCAAGGCATGAACCCAGCTATGATGCAACAGATGCAACAAATGCAGCAAATGCAAATGCAGGGTATGGGTGGTGCTGCTGGCATGGGAGGTGGAGCTGGCATGGGCGGCGGACAAGGTATGGGAAACAATTTCGCTGCTGGAGGAGGCGGGGGAGGAGGTAACCCAGGTGGACGAGTCGGTACGCCTGGATACAATGCCTATGAACAGCAAATGTTTGAGCAGCAAAAGTATGAGCAGCAACAAACTCGTCGAGCTGGTGGAGGTGGAGCACGGGAGCAAGGCCAGTTCAACCAGGGTGGAGGATATGGCCAGGGAATGGGTGGTGGTCCTACATCTTGGGAAGGAATGTACGACGATGTTCCTCAACCAAATATTCCTAATGGTGGTGGAGGTCGTGGAGGATTTCAAGGCAATCGTGGTGGAAGCAACAGAGGCTCGGTACCCCCTCAAGCAGGACCCAGCGCTGCTCCAGCAAACGCCCCAACAGGTCCAAAGAACGCAGGCAAGCCTGGTGCGAACTATCGGGGTGGCGGTAGAGGTGGTAACAGAGGATTCCATCCATATGCCAGAGGATGAGCAGGCGTTAGATTGGTTAGTTGGGCTGGAAGGTCAAAGGCGACTCATGCATTTTGCCATATGTCATCCATCAATCAACTGTATGATTTCGATGACCAGGGAAGGTCACCTGGGCACTATGTCCCCTATTTACTAAGCGGTCAACTTCCAAAATGCCATTTCATTATAATTTCGTGAACCCTTCCTTCGGAGGCTGTAACCAATTCCTCTCATCATAAACTGCCCCTTCGGACTCAATAACATGAAAAGTGTATATAATCCTTCCTTTCTGACTAACATTCTTCTCGCTCTTATGCAACAGATTCCCATGAATCAAAACCAAAGAGCCAGCCTTAACCTCACCAAGCACATAATCTCCTTCCTTGTCCTCCTCTCCATACTCGTCTCCCGCTGGGAACCTCGGGCCCTCATTATCAACAAACTCCGTCCCAGATCCATCCTTCTTCCTCACAAACCTCTGTTTGACCTCTGCACTCTTATGACTTCCCGGTAAGAAACTCAAACACCCATTCTCTACCGTCGCATCTTCCAATGCATACCAAAATCCTACAGCACTTGGAGGATTGGTATATAGAAATGTCGAATCTTGATGTGGAGGAACGGCTCCTCCTATCTCAGGCTGCTTGCAGATAATCATACTCTGCAAACATTGCGGCTTGCGAAAGCCGATAGATTTAGCTATTAGAGACGGGGAGTGTGTGGATGGTGGCGAGAGGAGGGATGCGAATGGAGGAGAGAGGGCATGGAGGTAATGGCCTATCTTGTTTATAGCTTTTGCTTTGGGTTTGGTAAGCTTGCCTGCAGAGTCGAATGCATCTGATTTGCAAGTTTTAGATGGGTAGTTCTTCATTATCAGGGAAGATGGCGACACTTACCTTCTTCGAAGAAAAAGCGGATCTTGTCACCGCTGGAGAGGAAGTAATCGTCGCCTACATGATCGCTTTTCTCGCCTGTGGAGAACTTGGTCATAGGATGTTCGGAGAGTGAGAAGTTATCTAGGAGGGAGTGGGTTTCTGTGAGGAGCTCGGAGACTTTGGATGGGGAAAGGGCGTTGGGGACGATGAGGTAGCCATCGCGGTTGAAGGTTGATAGTTGCTCTTTTGTGAGGCCTTGAGCGGAGGATTGAGGGTCTGGGGATGTGCACGAAGGTGCCATTTTGAATGATATGGGTAAGTTTGGAGATGGAGGGGTTGCGAATAGAAATGCTTATCGACGTTGCCCCTCTCTGCCACAGCAAGCTTATTGATATCGAAATGTGGGGGTGGGGCTTCGAGCAATCAATGCCAGTATTGATCTCCTTCCATACGCTAACAGTAGAGCAGTAGAAATCATAATATGACCACTTCTTAAAAGCCTATGACGGCGGATCATTGGAACCCAGGATAATAATAAGCAGATTGTCCATCTAGTATATTTTTTTAAGATGAATTACTGAAAAGACGCTCGATTGCTTGTTCAGCTGCAAGTCAGTTCCTTCCACTCTGTCTGCTTATGATTCCTTCTATTCTTTTCTCAAGTGAAGTAGCAATCAGATAAGAGAGCTTGACATATTTCCTGCCAACGAGAAAGATGCACCCTGCCACTAGACGTCATCACTTACCGAAAGAGTCGCTTAATTTTGGTTGTCAATAAACAAACGCTTATAGTGCCAGATCCAGTACAGGTTCCTACCTCGTTCAATAGACTAAGAAGGCTCGTCTAAGTTGGTTGAATACCTACTGGATGTAAAATCTATCTACTTCTAAGGCACGCCCAGTCCTTCTCCGGCAAAGAAAATTATGCAATGTAACAAATCACTTACAACTTCCGTGACAATTGAAGCACCGAAATATTTCCGTGACATTCGATAGTAAAAGAAGTGAAGTATCAAAGTCTATAGTGCCTTGTCAGATTGTTTAGTTCTTCATCGAAAATTCTATTTTGTGTTTCTGGTAATAACGCAATCCAGGCCAGGCTTATCAGTACAAGAAGGCTACAATGTAAGCCTAGGCTTTACTCAATACAGTGGACGTGTAGCGAACCCACCGATCATAAAAAATGAGTATCCGTTATAGAGTGGACGTACATCTCTAGGAAATAAATCGAGAAGAAGAAGAAAATTCAGTAACAGGCCAGATAAAGGATTAGCAAGAACTGTGTATTCTTAGTCCAGGTATAACATTATAGTAGAATGAAGAGCCTAGTCTTGGTAGCAGTAGAAGTATTACAATGGACAAAGTTCTGATAAAGTTACAATAATAATTGGAATTATAGATGAGCCCTAGGGACTACTTGTATGTTATCTTTGCATTAACTAATTCTAAAATGTGTCTTAGAAGTACTTCTAGCTCAAAAGAACTCCAAACTTTCAAATTTCTCAATGCTAACTTTACACTCCTTTCTTCCTTTGTTGGAATATCTTGTCCTTATGAACTATAGCTTTTGACCATGAGCATATATAAACTAGATAGATTCTCTCGTCTTTCGGACTACTCCCTATAAAAACAATAGCCGAAGGCGTATAGTATACCTCAGGAAGCTTTATCGGAGGGTGGTAGTCTTGATCGTACAATTAGTCCGACAAAGAACTTCTAGATTAAAAAGAATACTAGCCGGCCCACCTCCAGTTTCGCTCGGGGCTCGCTTACTGTCGGGGAAAGCGAATGTCACAGGCAAGCAAAACTGTCACAGCTCAGATAGCCGAGGCAGTCTTTTCCCACCAAA